>SNQJ01S0103929.1:53977-74670 GCA_010110895.2 Picea sitchensis
ATCTGTAATTATGAGATGGTTATCTTATCTTCAAGGCTCTCATGTATAAAAGAGAGTGCTCTCTCTTCATGAGGGAGTAGTAGACATTTGAGTAATTAGGATGACAAAGAGAGTAGTCATTAGGATTTGAAAGAAAGGGATTCTTAGTTTTGATTCATAGTTTTGGTTTCCATGTGTTCATTATTCTTTTATGAAGATTGATTTGATTATTGTAATATAGGATTGTTTCATTGGTGAGAGCTCTCATATGTTGGTGTGCCATTCAACTCTTCACATGTTGTATTTTCTTTTCCTTCATGTAGTTCTCCATTTATAGATTAATTCCATTTACGCAATTTCTCATTCCTATATTAATTTCAATTCCAAGTCGTGCATTTCAATTTCCTGCATTAGATTAATGATTAAAATTCAGTTGTAGCTAAACATTAGATTAGATTAGTCCTGCCTCAATCTTGCATATACTTTGCGTGTGCTTTGTAAGTTTACGAACCTCGGATTGACAAATTAGATAGTTGGGCAAGTACTGCAACTCAATTAATACAACATTAGTTTGGCCCAATATAACGAATGTCGTTCCCTTGTTACGATTGCTATTCCTTTTGCAGGTCATGTTGTTCATTTGAACGAAACAACTGTCATTCCTTTTATTACAATTTTTGTCCCTTTGCAGGGGTTGCATCTCTGGAGGACTGGTATTGAAAACGGAAGGTAAGAAACTACGTAGGAAACAATTAAAATGCTTGTGCCAGCGCCTAGCTTCAAATGATGCATAGAGGTTATATTTTAGGACATATTTAGAACCCAACAATCATATCAAATGAAATTTGGTTTATTTACAATGAAAAAGTGAAATTCAGATACTCTACGAAAGAAAATGAAATTGCAAATTTAAACAAGAAACCAAACTGATATATACAATGGAAATGTGAAACATGATTATTGCATGAAATTTTTTAGATAGCGCCCATTGATAGGGGCATCAAAAGTTTTTCTGTCAATATTTTCCAGTACGAATGAATTCTTTCCCACTGTAGCTGCAATCATGAATGGTCCGAACCAAAGATGATCAAACTTGTCGTGTTTTCCTACATCTTCCTTTCTAGCATCCCATTTTAAAACTAGATCACCAGGAAGGAACTCCCTGTCTTTCACTTTTTTGTTGAAAAGGGATTTCATATTATCTTGGTATTTTTGAAGTTTGTCATCAACTTCAGCCCTGTTCTGTTGGATTTTGATAATTTGGTTTATCCTCCTCTTCACGTCACTTGGCTCTTCGTTTGCATCTTTCCACGAATTCATCACTGGAAGAGAGAGATTGATAGGGACGACAACATCAGTACCATAAACCATTTGGAAGGGGGACATACCTATTGATTTTTTTGTGTCGATTCGGTTTGCCCATAAGGTGTACTTTAGGTGCACGCGCCAGGCCTTCTTATTCTCTGTCAACACTTTCTTGATTATATTCATCAAACTCTTGTTGGATGATTTGGCCAACCCATTTCCCTGAGGATAATAGGATGTAGAATGCCCTAGCACAATGTTGTATTTTTGACAAAAGCTTATCATTGCCATAAATTTGAACGCTTGGGCATTTTCCATAACTATTTTTCGGGGGCAGCCAAATCTAGATAGGATGTTCTCCTCTAAAAAGTTTATAACCACTGAATCTGTGGTATTTCGGGTTGGAATGACTTCAACCCATTTCGTGAAATAATCAGTAGCAGTTAAAATCCATTTATGTTGGGCGCTTGACTGCAGGTGGATTTTCCCGATGAATTCCAAACCCGATTGTTGAAAGGGAGCCCCTATCTTGACTGGGACTAAAGGTAGTGTAGGGAGATTTTTCTTACCAGAGAACAATTGGCAAGGGTTGCAGACTCTAACCTTAGCATTCACATCAGTGAATAACTTTGGCCAATAATATCCAGCTCTTAGGATCTTGTAGGTCGTTTCCCTCCAAGCATGATGTCCTCCACACACTCCTTCATGAAATTCATTTATGCCATTCTCTTTTTCAGGTTCTATTAAACATCATAGAAAGAAACCTAGAGGATCTTTCCAGTACAGTTGACTTTCAATAATACAGTATTTAATTGTGTGTAGCTTCAACGTTCTCGCCTTGGATGGAGTTATGTCACTCAGGCATTGAAGGGTGAGGAGGTACGAAACGATATATTGATACCAATCTAAGGAAGAAAATTTATCCTCGATCTGGACTACAAGGGTTTGATTATCAAGTTCCTCTATGTCTGGAATATATCCATGCGATTCCAGGTGGTTTATTCCCAGTGCTCTGAAATTTGATTATGCTAATAATTTTTCCAGAGCCTAACCTTTGACCAACTTGGTAGGTTTTACTTCTAGATCAAACTCCTTAATTTTGGCTAACCACCGACCTCTCCTACCATCATTATCAGGTTGTACCAATATATCTTTGACAGAGCTTGTTGGCACATAAGAGATTATCCTGGAATGAAGCACATATGTCCTGAAAGCTTTGAGAGCTTTCACTATCGCGTAAGTTTGTTTTTATAGTATATCATATCTTAATTTGGCATCTCTGAGACTATTACTGAAAAAATCTATCGGTCTCTCAAAACCTTCTTCGTTCTTTTGCAGGAGTACAACTGAGATAGTATGTTCTGATGAGAAAGAAAATATCAAGAATTCTTTAGTATAGTCAGAACTAGATAATATTGGAGCTTCACTTATAGATTCCTTAACTCGCTCGAAAGACTCTTTGGCTTCGACAATCCATTTGATTTCACTGTCTTTCTTCAACATATGTATGATTAATTTGACAATTTCAACAAAGTTAGGGATAAACCTTCTAAAAAAAAATATTTTCCTAAAAACGATTGGATTTCTTTTTTATTTCTAGGAATTTTTATTGTGTCGATAGCCTCGATTCACTTAGGATCAAACTTGATTCCATCTTTCGAAAATATATGACCCAAAATCTTGCCTTCTTGCATAAAAAAATGAGACTTTTTAGGGTTTAGAGACAAACCAAATTTTCGACATTTCTCAAAGGTTTGTTTGAGATGAACCAAATGTTCTGCATCGAAATTTGAGAACACTGTTAGATCATCTGAGTAAATAACAAAAAATTTATCTCTCTCACCAATGAAATCTATATCCATCACTCTTTTGAAAGTGGCCCCTGCGTTCATTAAACTGAATGGCATTTTATCATACATGAAAGTTCCCCACGGAGCAGTGAATGCAGTTTTTTCTTTATCATCTTCATGGACAACAATTTGGTTGTTCCTGGAAAAACCATCAATCATAGACATTCTATTAGCTCCAACTACTTTTTCCAGGACCTGATCCATTTTTTTCAGTGGGTAGTTGTCTTTCAAGGATGACCGATTCAAATTCCTGAAATCTACACAAAGCCTTATTTCTCCACTTTTCATCCTAACGGGTACCAAATTTTATACCCATTCAGAATACCTAAGTGGGACGATAATCTTTGCGTCGAGAATTTTCTCGACTTCTCTTTCTATTACTGGCAAGAGGATAGGATTGATCTGTCTCAGCTTCTGTCTAAAAATTTTGATACCATGCTTCAAAGGAATCTTATGTTCAATTACAGAGGTATCATAAGTTTTTAAATCATCATAGGACCAGGCAAAGACGTCTTTATACTTTTTAAGAAGTTCAACATATGTATTCTTCTCCTAGGCTGGAAGGTACTTAGATAATTTGACTATCTTAGGCTCTTATTTAGTTCCTATGTCACAGTCTTCAGCCTCCTCGGGGTGAGTTCATAGGGTATATTTCAAGGGTATGTCATCTTGGTCAAACAATCTCTCTAAGGGTATCAGACCTCTGGGGATCTGATTGTTCTTAAGTACAAGCATTCGGTGATTCACGATCTCATCTTGGAACTTTTCAGGATCTTCTCCTTCCTGCATGATCTAGATAGGATCGTTCTAGTTTTCTTGATCTATATGGGTCTCAGAGAATTCATCAACCATTTCTATAAACTATTTAATCTGCTTGTCATCTTCAAAGACTTTCCAGTGTTGCACATTATTTGGGATTGAAGGTTCGTGTCTCATTTCTACATGATACTTCATCTTTAGGACAATAGGTGGCATAAACATCGTAGCTGGTTTGGCCAAGGAGTATGCATGTTGATTTTCCATTATGGGAATGTGATGAATGTTAAATGACGAGAAGAAATTCTCAATCAGATCCCAGGTGCAATTTTTGTATGACCTTAGCCTTTGATGTTTAGCTTGATATTACTGCTTTATTTTTTTTACAATAATTTCTGCATCACCATAGACTATTAGATTTTCAATTTTTAGTTTCCTAGAAGCTTCTAATCCTAAGACCATAGCCTCCTACTCACATAAATTATTTGTATAATCAATTTCCCACTATAATCTGTATGAAAAGGGGATGATGTATTCATCTCCGGGTGCAACAAATAACACTCCAGCTCCTGCTCCTTCGTAGGATGAAGCACCATCAAAAAACATTTTCCATACTCCTCTACTATTTACATTTTTCTTTGGTTTTTCTATTTTTTTGTTTTCTTCTTCTATACATTCTTCAAAATCATCGTCTATGGATAAAATACAATTTCCTAGATCCTGATCGGCAACATAGATTGGATAATTGTTTGGGTTTTGGGGGTCACTTATAGTGTATGTCGGTCTAGTCTCCCTGTAAAGTCAAGTAAATTGTCCATAAAAAATATGGATCATAGCGTATGTCATGTCCAGTTGAAGTGATCCTCCTAATTTTGCACCCCAAGACCTAGATAGATGCATGCCATACTTGGAAGGGACGTAAAAAACAACTACATCCATAAGGATACTCTTTATAGGAATCTGTGCAAGATTCACTACTAGATCCTTGATCATTCCCATACACTTAAACTTTCTGGAATCAAAAGAATATAAGTCCTGATAAGGTATAGTGATTTCAAGGCCTAACTTTTCCATAATAACTTTGGGCATTAAATTATGAGAAGCCCCATAATCTAGCATGCAATTGTGAAGTAAGTGTTCATGCACAGTCAATGTAATATAAAATGGAGCAACACAATCCTTGGTACTTTCAATGTGTCGACCAAACATAATGGTTGGTCTTTCATCTTCCAGATTGATCACATATGCATGAGATTCAACATCAGAAAAATTTATCATTTTAGCAATCTGTTTTTTATAAATTGGATTTTTAGCGAGCTCAACCAGAGGCATGTGGATTTTAATCTTATTTATTTCATTCTCTAAACTGAAACCTCCAGTTTTTTTTTCGACTTCTCTATTTGAAGCTTTTGCTTCCGTGGTCTTCATCTTCTTAGTATGTGTTTCTCTGGTTTCAACTATTTTTGTTCGGGTAGCTTGTTTTTCAATTAGAGGTTTAGTAACAATTGCCTCATTCGCTTTATTTCTTGATAAAATATTTTTTGGTAGAACACTTATAGTATTTGTTTCTCTAGGCCTCAAATTATACTTCTTTTGAAGCTCGACCATTATGGAGTCGGTGATTCCTTGGTATGCAGACTCTCCCAGATTATTTATACTTTCTTCATTACTAAACAGGGGTTCTTGGTCTAGAGATATTTCATAATCCTGTCTAGTTAGACGAGGTTCATGATCATCATAACTAAGGTTGTTTATATCTTCTTCTAGCCCCTCATAATTTTTCATATCATCTCCTATAAAATTTTATGTTTTAAACGGGGCTTGGATTTTTTGATCTTTGTTTTTTACTTGCCTCTGTTGGGTTTGGGGGTTAGGATTTCTCCTGAAATATTTTCTAGTGAATGGATCAAGTTTGGCTTGATCTAGTTCCATTATGGAGATTTTTTTTGAAAAATCTTTGATTATCTTAGCCATGTCATCCATTTTTTCTTCTGCAGACCTCCCAGATTCGGACGATCCTGCTTGTTCCCTGAAGCATTTGGATTATTTGGTCCCTGTCTCAACCTTGGATTTTAGTTTACCAGACGCCATCATGTTTGATTCAATTTCTATGGCATCATCTTGCATTCCTGTTAGAGTAGTTGATCTTCTTTCTCTTAGAAGTAGGGAAAAATCAGGTTCAAAAGCCCCTACGAAAGTTACCTTTGTTGAAGTTTGAGAGGGTTTAACTTCGGCTGGGATATTATGATAAAGTTTGTTAAATATCCGAGTAAATTCAGGAAACGACTCAAAATTCATTTTTCTCAATGCCCCGAATTCAGTCAAATAGTAAATATGGTCTTTCTTTTCTCCCCACTGTCTTAAAAATGCATTTTCTAAATCACCGTATGACCATAGGGATCCTACCGGGAGTCCTCGAAACCAGATTCTTACTTGTCCTTCGAAATTTTTCACTAAAATCCTTGAATAAACATCCTCATGTTCAATTCCAAGGATATCAGTGAACTGATCGAAAACGGTTATGTGCTCTGTGGCAGTTAAATCTCCTTCTCCCGTAAATTTTGGTAAATTCTTCACATAATTTTCAGGTAAATCGTGAAGGATGGGAGGAAGGACCAAAGGGGAGTATATGTCATCTACTTTGGCAAAAATTCTATGGGGTGGAGGTGGTCCTTGACCACCTACTCCTCCAACTCCAACACCACCTCCTCTAGCAGCAGCCATTAGAAGTCTAGGGGATGAACTTCAAGAATTAAAAAGAGGGTTTTCGAAAACTTCTAGTGACCGAAGTGGTGACCTTCAACTTCCTCGGGATGTGGCGAAGGGAAATCTATAAAATGATCGTTAGGAGATGCAAATTCTAGAAGAGGAGGGAAAGGAAAACGTGGAATGGTTTCTTCAAACTTACAATATGTATAGATGGGTGAACCGACATGGGACAAATCAGGGTATACAATATTCTCTTCAGGGTTTTGGAGAACTGAAACCTTTACTTCTGGCGAGGATGGGGTAGACGGAAAATTAACGACAATGGGTGTAGAAGAGGACATTTTATTCAGATTGTTTGTAGTATCAGAAGGATCAATCTCAATCCTTATTTTGGGTGCAACTACCTCTAGGTTCTTACAACTAACATCAGACTTGCTAGTTGAGGCCTCTGTAGAGGGTGTTTGTTTAAAATTCTCTTCAGGAGTTAATTATTCAACCATAACCTTAGTATTGAATTGGGCAACTTTGGGTTGGTATTTTTTACCTTCTGATGCGGTAGTCGACTTGAGTTATCCCTTTGGTTTTAACAACCTTTCGGGATTGGATATAGGTGTGGTCTGCTGATCGTCTGGGTTCTTTCTAGTATTCTTTTGACCGAATGCCAGATTATCTGTGGTGGAGTTGCCAAGTGAAAGACAAAAATAGCCTTGATATAGTATTCAATCTTTGTTCACTATCAAAGATATAATCTTACCTTGTCGTTTTCCTAAGGAAAAATAACTTTGTTTCTCCATCCCCGACAACGACGCCAAAAAGATGTTGGTCCTGAGATTAAACTTAAGGCTCAAAGAATAATTTCAGGCATTAGGAAAGTTTAAGAGAGTGTGTTTTTAAAGTGATTTTTCTACCTTAGTTATATGAGAAAAATTCCTTAAATGAAATTAACAATTCGACAGCACAAAGGTCGTATTTCATGTCTGAGTCGAAATTGTAATATTGAAAGGTGTGAGAGAAAGATACACAACTGTAAAACAAAGCAAGGAATCAATTACTGAAGAGTCTCTCTTTGTTGCAGTAGAAGAAAATAGATAATGTAACCTTGAATAAAGCATAAAATACAGTAACCCACACAACAAGCAGGTCTTAATTTACTCACAGTAAATGCAGAGGAAAAGTTGTTTACTTAATAAATTACCGATACAATAAGATTACAGTAGTTGTTTTACTAAATTGAAATCAAACATATATCAAGGAATACATAAAGAAATGCCGAGAAAGGGAAAACAAAAGAAACGCATAACCCAGATTGAACAAAACTTGGAATCTCTGTCTACACTTGTATTAATACTCTATAAGGAGATTTTTCTCTATTACAATCGGCAAGAAGCAACCCTCGATATATATTCAATCTATGCCTTTATACAAAACTGTCACAACCCCCAAACGGTTGGACTTCTCATAATTTAAAAATAGTAAATATTTTTGAATAAGATTACAACATGTAAAAACTGAAAAGTTCCATTAGCCTTCTCCTTTGTCTCTTCATCTTCTAGTAGAGACGTTTCTTCTCCTCATCCTTTATCCTGGAGACAGTTGGTGTCCGATATTCACTTGTATGAGTAGTATGTGCACATTTTCTTACTTTCTTCCAGATGTGCTTTCTTTACCATATTCGACACATTGGATGCATCTACTCACTAACTTTACCACCAACCCAGAAGGTTTAGTTTCTTCATTTGCATTAAAAGTGTACAACTTCCTTTCTACCTAAGGCAAATTTTCTTGTATCTTCTTTTCTCCTAAAGATGTGGCCTGTAACTGTAAGCTTGGGTTTACTATCCATTTATTTATTTGGAGAAGATCAATTTGATTCATTTTTTGGTTGGTCATCAAGGCTTCTTCTTTGCTTGTACTGGAATTATATTGGTTCTTTGCTATGTCAATTTCTCCCAGGGATTCAGACACATCAAGTATCCCTTTGTCTAGTGAAGATAATGCTTCTAGACAAGCTTCATTTACCTCTCTGGCCAATCTTTTCCTTTCGACCACATTTGTTTTCGAGGCCTTCAAAATTATGTCACCTCTAGTTTGCTCAGAAAGAGACAGTCGAGGAACTTTTGATATATCATCTTTTGGTACCAGCAATATGGCCTCTTGAAACTTATCCCGAGATGAGCGAGCTTCTCTTTCTTTAATATAGATGTTCTTCAGGGAAAGATCTACTACTTGGTAACAATTTTGGATAGATTCTACTTTTGTAAAGTGATCTTGTTGGGTTGATTCTAGCTTTTCATGTACTTCCAATGCTTGAGCCTGGAAAGCTGCCATATCTATTGATGTACCTTCAGTAAAGTCTATCTTGGCTTATAATTGATTGATTAATTCTTCCTATTGAGTGAAAAATCCTCTGTTATCCTGTGAATTTTGATAGAGCTCATCAAGGTTAGCTTTCAATTGTTGGATCTGATGTCTATCATAGGATCTAACTTGTTCAAACTCTTTGTTCATATTATTTCTCACATCCTATTCCAGAGTCATTATCTGGTCTTGCAATTTCCCTACCAACAGGTTTCTCTGTTTGAGCTGCTCAACTAGATTTTCTATTGACCACTGATTGGTCGTGGGAAAGGCACCTAATGAACCTTCCATTTCCTTAGAAAATTATGAATCATCTAGGCCCTGCCCACCATACATCATTCTTTGAATTTTGACTGTTGCACCATATTTCTGATGTGTTTCTCGTTTAACTATGGCCCTCCTCTTATTGCTGAAAAAGAAGTCCGAAGGAGGAATTTCTTCAGCTGAAATCGGGGTAAGATCATCTATAAAGATGACTTCGGAACTAGGATTTCCGCGACTTGACTGCAACAATGTTAATGAAATAATGGGGTTGCCTATCTCTATGGACGATTGTTGCTCTATTGTGTTTGTAATCATTTTATCTGGTGTAGACGGCGATGTATCATGTCCTCGTTTTAGAAAGGCTTCAAGCTGAGCCTTTGCTTGGGGGCCTAGTGGAGTTGATACCGAAGCTTCCAATTTTTTGATTGAGACTTCAACGTCTTTTGGATTTTCCTTAGTTTCGTTTCCTCCAGAGCTCCCTGTCTCAAAACCAGGAGGTACATTCTCCTATGTAGATGAAGGGGCTACCGACTCTCCCTGTAGTACCTTAGGTAAGTTATTTTGTCTGTGCCTTAGGAAATTGAAGAAGATGGCTTGTTGATCTGGTGACAGAGTTTGGACTCTGTCCGATACTTCCTCATATAACCTGGCTCCCATGAATATTTCATCCCATGGGAATTATCGTGCACATACCTCTTTAAATTGTATTGAGCCAGGTAATTTTCCATGATATTTTGTGGATCATGCCTTTTAAACTTAATGTCAACTAACTTTACATATTCTAGAGCCGCAACTTCTACTTTAGAATGGACGAAGTCTAACAATGAAAACATACTAGCCTGAAGAGGGAAGGTTGACCATACCTTTTTTTGGGTCGCTTTCAATTCCTTGTTGATGCCCCATGTCACAGTTTGATACACCACTTCTTGGCATACTAGACGATTTGGTAAGAACTTCGGGAGAGAATGAGGAGGGACCAAGCACCCGAAAATCCTGATATAAGAAAATGTTTCTTCGATGTACCAGTCTGGTATTTTGCCCAGGTTTTCCATGATTTTGTCTGAAATTCTGGGAGGTGGGCAACCGTATAGGACAATATGAATAGGCACCACTACATAATGGAAGATTTCATAGAAGAAATCTCTGGCCTTGTCTTCCCACAACCTGGAATGATAGAAATGGATAGGTTCAATGCAGTTTGAGGTCCAACTCCAGTTCATCAGAGGGAAAGGAGTCATAAAGAAAATAACATCCATGAGGTATGCCGCCATATAGAAAGGGGCAGGTTTCCCTTTGGATTTTTCCAATTGGTACTCTGTGATTTCCTTAGCTAGGTTGTCTGATAACATCTTAGCCCAATTCAAAGAGTAGCCCTCGACCACTTTGTGCATAATTGAAACCCATGCCAACGAGAAATGAGTGGAGTTTGTTTTCCCGAACAACCTACATAGAATCACAACCACATAGATCATATTGGCTTCTAGCGATCTTGTGGCATAAATGTCGTTAGTGTCAGCTCTGAATTTTTCCGGGTGCCCCCACCAGTCCTTGATTAAATCAGGGTAGGTTTTATCATATTTCTTACATTCATGTTTCTCGAACTCCAACATGAATGCAACGTTGTAATTATATTTAAAAACAGAGGATATTTTATACATTACTTGTATGTGTTCCGGTCGAAAAGACCCAACAACAACCTTATGTGAGTTGTAAATGCTCCTGATTGAAATGTCGACGTTTTCCAGGACCCATCCTATCATTTCGTTATACAACATGAGTCTTGGGTGCACTGCTATTTTGTGTAGCCCTGACTGAGCTATATCCCTAAGTTTAGTTGCATGGGTTTCATTCACTTCGTCGCTCGAATCCTTTGGGAAATTTATAATCTTATGCTCTAGAATATCGAACACCCGTGTCCAAGATTTTACAGTATCTATGGCTCGCGGTGAGGTGTCTGATGGAACATCTTTGTTCAGATGTGTGCTTTCACCAACTTCTTTGGCCATCTTTCGTGGTGCCATGATATTGATGAAATCGGAACCGGGTTACCTATTACAGGGGAATGTGTGAGCTTCTTAGTTGTCTAAAACTTGATATTCTGCGAGAATGAAAATGGAATTCAAAATCAAATATTCTTATTCACCTCAAGCGTATTGATCTGAGAATACCTTTACTGACGATAAATTTATTTACCTTAATGATAAAATCTAGGCGGCGATATGCAATCTATATTGAAACCATTGTTGTTGATTTGTGATTAATGTCATTAATATTTGTGGTTCGCGATCGGGGACTTGGATGAAATAGGTTTGAAATTTCTCGAGTCGCGAATTCACGAAAAATTAATTGAGAGATAATCTTGTTTAAAACATTAATTAATTGTGTTTAACTTTAAGTGTTTTCGGGTATTCGAACTTCAGGATTTTTAACAATAGCTTGAGATAGAATCCCCAAAACCCAAAACTGCGAAATGATTAATTAACAGATAATCATTTTTTTAGTTTTGATTAACCCTGTTTAAGTTTGAAGTGTTTCGGGAGTTCAGAATTCGGAGTTCTCAGGACATAATGGATGATAAACGTCCGAACTTTTGAAGTGCGAAGTTATTAACTGTCTTTTAACCGAGATTAATTTAACTAATTAAGATATAATATTTCGACATTTTGTTGCTTCGTGGATTTGCAATTTAGCTCGTCATTATATTTCCGAGGGGCCATTACCCGTTGTGACGTGACGAGGGTGACACCATTTTAGATGATGTATCGAGACCAGGGGGTGCCACGTGTTACTTAGATTCATATGAATCTCTAGAGGAAAATGTAGAAAATGGATGCCACATGTCAACCCAGGGAAGATTCGAAATATACACGTGTATTATGCCTTGTGTCCTTCGAAATTTTATGAAATATTGATAACAGATTCTTTCGGGTTTCTAGGTTTTTAAAGTTATGACTTGTCGAAATGCCAAAGAGAGAAACTCTGAAGCGACCTTTTAGTGATTTGGATATTTAATAATCAGGCGGCTCCACAACTTCGAAGATCTTAGGATCGTCTGATCAACTGAGGAACTCCATCAACGACGAATATTTCACACGCCTTGTTACGATTTAACCAGAGATGATTTTGGTTTAAATTTTAGGTTATAGGGTGATAAATGTTCCAACACGTCCTAAAATAAGAACAACCCTCAGTATCCAGGTAATTGATATGATAGTAAGCAATTATTCAATTATTTTAGGAAGAGATTGGCAAGCCTTAACAGGTGGATATCTTTCTCTTGATGGAACACATATGTCTGTCCCTAGGGAAAAAAAGAACATTATAGTCCTGAGGGAAGGAATAATTTCACCATACATATGGAGTGTTCCCCAACCTAACGTAAATTATCTTGAGGAAAATTTGGGAGTATACTCTATCTTCGCTGATGAGGGTGACACTATCCTTGAACTAATTTATTTTGACGATGGTATGTGGCACATGCATTTCGATGTCTCATGCTCAAACGAAGGTAATGAAGTTGACATTATTCTATATTCTCCTATAGGTAAAATCCACAATTTTTCTTATAGGTTAGAATTTTCTTGCACGAACAATGTCACTGAGTTTGAGGCCTTATTGTTAGGCATCAAAAACACATATAACCTTGGTT
Organism: Picea sitchensis; assembly: GCA_010110895.2. Lineage (NCBI taxonomy): Eukaryota > Viridiplantae > Streptophyta > Pinopsida > Pinales > Pinaceae > Picea > Picea sitchensis. Next base: position 66,848 of record SNQJ01S0103929.1, read on the forward strand.
GCGGCCACCTTCAGTCTTTGGTGATTTTGAACTTGTTGTGAACCTTGTACGTAAGATTTATTCACCTATAAATAAGTTGCTTAAATTCTATACCCAAGTTTTTTGGATGCTCATTTCAAACCTATAATCATTTAACATCACTCATGTTAAGCGAGAACTCAATTCAATGGTTGATAGGCTAGTTGTGTTCGCAACATCCCCTACCCGACTAATTTTTCCTCAAAGACCTAATTGTACATTTCAATATCTATATCTTCCTCATATCCTTGATAATGTGGAATCATGGCAGGTGTTCCCAAGTGATGAAGAAATTTTCACTTTCATACAAAATGAACCATTTAATGCCAAGGAAATCATATCCATTGAAGACGATAAATTTCCTAAAGGCTTGACTCTTCTCGAAAGTTCATTTTCGTCAAGTGATGTAAGAAAAAAAGAGACACATAAGGTAGAGGAGTCAAAAAGGAAAGTGAGTGATACCATTTCCTTGAACCTTGGGACACCTGAATCTCCAAAGATCGTTAAACTAGGTTCCCAATGTTCTGATGAAGAAAAGACGAAATTCACAGAACTACTTCATGAATTTCAAGATGTTTTTTCATGGTCATATGAGGATCTTCGTGGTTTTGATCCTTCTCTCATACAAAATTCCATTCCTATCAAGGAAGGGATAAAACCATTTAGGCAAAAACAAATGCCTATTAATCATGTTCTTGAAGTTACTATTAGGAAAGAGTTGGAAAAATTATTGAAAGCTAGTATAATATTTCCAGTTAAGTATTCCGAGTGTATTTCAAACCTGGTTCCTATTCGGAAGACTATTGGTCAAATCCAATTATGTGTCGATTTCCACACATTGAACAGAGCGAGTCTTAAAGATCATTTTCCTCTCCCTAATATGAAAGTGGTTTTACAACAGGTTGCAGGGTCACAAATGATGTCCTTACTTGATGGATTTTCTAGATATAATTAAATCAAGGTAAAAAGGATTGATAGATATAAAACCACATTTACTACATGATGGGGAACATTTTTTTATGAACGTATGCCTTTTGGATTGTCTAATGAAGGTTCCGCCTTTCAATGAGCTATGCAAATAGATTTTGACGATCTGATCGGTAAAATTATCCAAGTTTATCTTGATGATTTGACTGTCTATTCAAAGAACCAGTTGGATCATTTTGGTCATCTTAGAAAAGTTCTCATGCGTTGCAGAAAACTTGGCATTTCTTTAAATCCTTCCAAATCCATTTTTGGTGTCACTAAGGGAAAACTCCTCAGTCATATTGTTTCTAATTCATGAATAAGCATTGATCCTGAAAGAAGTAGTGTGATTCTAAACCCTCCTGCCCCCACCTCCAAGAAAGAAGTCCAAGCTTTCATAGGCATTATCAATTTTGTTCGTAGGTTTGTTCCTTATTTTGTTGTCATGGTTAAACCAATTCATAATATTTTGAAGAAAGATTATTCTTTTTATTGGACAGATGACGTTGAAAATTCTTTCTTTAGGATTAAGAAAACAATAAGTTCCGCACCGGTTTTGGCGAAACCGAATTTTGAGAAATATTTCATCATATATACCAATGCCACCAAGGAAGCAATTTATGATATCCTCTTACAAAGCGATGACCAAAACAATGAAAAACCTGTAGCATACATGAGCCATAGTTTATCAGATGATGAAATCAAGTACTCTTATATTGAAAAACATGCTTTCTCTCTTGTCAAGGCTATAGAAAAATTTCGCCACTTTATTTTAGGCAAACATATGCAGGTAAGAGTCCCTTTGCCTAGTGTCAAGTTTATTCTCTCACAAACTTATCTTTCAAGAAAAAATGCAGATTGGCTTGCCAAAATTCAGGAGCATGATTTAACCATCATGACTTCAAAAATGATCAAGGGACGAGACTTAGCCCTTCACTTAGCTCAACACCCTTAACCAAGTGAAGAAATTGATAACTAGGATAATCCTCTTTCAACTCTATTCTATATTGAAAATAAAAATATTTCTATAGTTGAACATCCTTGGTATAGAAATATGGTGTATTACTTGCAACACCAAAAATGCTCGGATAACTTAGATCCTCACCAGAGAAGGAGACTTTGGCTCGAATCTTCTAGGTATATCATTTTAAGGACTTTTTGTTTAGAAGGTTTGCTGATGGTTTATCACTTCAATGTGTGAATGATGAAGAAACACATAAATTGTTACATGAAATCCATGGATCATCAGTTTCTGTCATTCACATTGGTGGCCATTTTTATGCTAAATCTACTGCCTTTAAAATCATAAGAAATGGTTACTATTGGCCTTCAATATTTCAAGAATCATATAAATTCGCAAGATCTTGTGATAAGTGCCAAAAATTTGTTGGGAAAGAACATCTTTCTACCATGCCTTTAAAACCTATCCTCCCAGATTTCCCTTTTTCTAAATGGGGCCTATAATTTATTGGTCCTATCAATCCTTAGTCTTCTGCAGGGCATATTTTTATTTTGACAACCACTGATTATTTTACTAAGTGGACTGAGGTTGTCCCTCTTAAGCACGCACATGATGAGTAGGTAATTTCTTTCCTAGAAACTAATATCTTTTCCAGATTTGGAATCCCATTAGAGATCATTACGGACAATGGCCCAACCTTCATTTCTGCAAAGTTAACTCAATTTCTAGTTAAATTAGGGGTCAAACATTTCACTTCATTAGCCTATTACCCCCAAGGAAATGGGCAAGCCGAGTCCACTAACAAGAATATAGTTAGGATCATTAAGAGGACCATAGAGGATAAACCATTCCAGTGGCACACACTTCTCACTTACGCTCTTTGGGCAGATCGAACAACCACCAAGGTAAGCACAGGTTGCACTCCATTTCAGATCATATATGGTCAATACGTTATTATGCCTATTGAGATGGAGCTTTCCTCCTTATGGATGATGTTACATATTGAAGAATTAAATTCTTCCAATGTTCCCCAAAGAATAAATGCACTGTTATCCCTGGAAGAACAAATGAATTTTGCCTTAGAGAACATAAAGAGAAGGCAACAAATTGTGAAAAAGTATTTTAATAGACGAGAAAAAGATAATGAATTCAAGATTGACAAGAAAGTACTACTATGGGACTCAATTCATGCTGAGAGAGGAAGACAATCAAAGTTCCAGAAACTATGGCTAGGTCCTTTTAAAATAGATTTTGTCCTAGGTGCAAACTCATACCTTCTAAAGGATTTGGAAGAACTATTTTTCTCTTACAACACTAATGGTTCCCACTTGAAACATTATGTGGAACTAATCTGATCATTAACGCTTGTTTAAAATGACTTATGTATATAGTCTGTTGTTTTACTGTTTTCTTTTTTAACTTTGGTTGGTTGAGTTTTTAATTTCTGTTGTTTTGTTTTTTTAATCAGAAATATAGTCTGGATAAGTTTTTCCATATTAATGTCATTCTGTAAATATTGTTGATCAACGGAAAATAAGGCACACACAGCAATCACGATGCCCTCCTTTCATACATCGCTGAAATTTATTTTTGCTTTCAACAATGTTAGAGGATAGCTGATTTTGTCTTCTTCCATGTTTCTGCTATCCCTTTCTTCCCTCCATCATGAGATCCAAAGAGAAAATCAGAAACATTCTCCTTGAAATTGTAAAAAGTATTATATGTTACATATTGTTTGAATGTTATGCATACAGGACCAACCCCCTCATATGTACCACTTTCCATGAGTTATTCCCAAAGTCTCGTCTCATTATTTCCCTTAAGCCATATTTCCCCCCCTTTTGCATAACTATTCTTTTCAGCTGTTTTTTTTTTATCATCTACTTCTACTGGTCTATGAAACGAGACATACTGAGTTTTGAATCTGTTAGAAACAAATTTCCCTGTGGATTTGTCGGTTTTTTGACGCCCAAGAGCGCAACATAATACCCTTGACTACAAATGGGTTGCAATGCCTATTTATTTATATACATATACTTAATAATATACTAGATAGGTGGGACCCCCATGTAGATCATGGTGAAAAAGAAACACTTCTCTGAATTGCATTCATTAAAACTTTACGAAGCATATTACAGTTTGAGAAAGCACTGTATTTCAAACAAAGTTTCACATGCAATCAATGATGATAAGGGCTGGAAATTTAAAATTCAAAGGGAAGTGACAAGCACTTTGGTTATAACTTCTATACATCTACTTTAGCATATGGTTAAAATTCGGATTTCAACTCACACTCACTTTGATTATAACATATTTCATTCGTGGTATTGGTTACATTATGTGGACAATAGTTATGGTTTATGAAATTGTTCGAGGTCAATCGATCCTTGCAAAGTGGAACTTGTTAGACATATCAGACATATTATATAATTGATGCTGGTATAAAACTATGGTATATATGATTTTCATTTCAATTTGGAAAAAGGAAGTGACATGTTGGATTTGAATTAAACTCGATTATTGCAAATGACAAATTTTGGATGCACTGCACCCTAGCTATGGTTGATGGAAATTAATGACTGGGTGGAGAAGCAACGTGCATTTATTGCACATCATTCTTACCCACCTCGAGCTCACCACCCTCACCTTGTCCCTCATTTGGTTGCTCTGGTTAGTTTTCCTCCGTTTCGCTCGGTCATTGGAGAATAGTGATGGTCCTTGGTTCTTTTCGACACTTTACTCATAGGTATGGTGAATTTCGCCCTTCCATTCATCATTCTATCCTCACTTTGGATATAATCTCTATGTTGGATTTTAGAATTCATATGTAGAGTGCTTGCTTTCTGAAAGATATGGTGGTTGGATGTGTATTATGTCTGTGCAAATGATATTGGCTAGTGTTTCGAATGTTGCAAATTGGAATTTGTTTAAATGCTCCTTCATGCTGAAAGTATTTGGTTACAGTTGCACTTGGGGTGGATGACTGGTTATTATGCTCCTTGTTGTTGATAGAGTTATGGAAATTTTTGTTTGTTATCAGCCATGTCCCGAGATAGAATTCTGGAAGGTTTTTATAGTAAACAAATGATAAGGTCGGTTCTGGTTTCCTTTAATGGAATATTGTTACCTCCTGGTCTACTCATGAGAAGTTGTTTCCCTGTTTAGTTTCCATTTCACATTTTGAATGAATGCAAAGTTGGGTTTTACCTCATGGCCACCTTGGAAGCCACTGTGTCAAACCTTGTTGTAACCTTGTTGGAAGTTTTGGTTTCATGTTACAAACTCCGCTTGCTGAGTTGTCTCACCCACCTAGTTGTTTAGAAACTACTCTCCCTTGTCGTGACTGTTGTAAACCTGAACTCAGGTTTTGAATTGGTTATGTGTTAACCCGACAGTGAAAAGATTCATTACTTTCATATCTCCTTGGTCCATTGGTTGATTACCTACATGAGTTTTGGTCATTTTGAAGACTGTATAGTGAATAAAAGAAAAGAACACTAGGGTTTCGAACCCAACCTGTCACTTAGCAAATAATGGACGTAGATATCAGCCTTGTATGTTGAATATTTTTTGGCCATTTTACACTCCATTGCACACTTGACGCGGTCTATTTTAATATATGGAAATAATTATGTTGATGCTCCATCATATGAAAATAACTCTGCAAATAAAAGAAATAAATTATACAGTGGGAATTAATTCTTTATAGTTGTTTTTTCTCGGTGATTTTTGGAGTCATTTGATTTTTGGGAAAATGGAAAAGCAACCAGCTATTAAAATAAAGGGTTTCGAACCCAGTCTATTGTACAAAAATTTAATTTGGTTGATGTAAATGTCAAAGTTCAATGGCATGTTCTTTTTCTTGGCCTCCTCACGTCTGCTCTAATCGCTTTGTATATGATCGTTGATAGTTGTAATTATGGACAATATGTGTATAAATTGTGTTGTTGTTCGAAGAAGAAAGATAGGAATTGACTAGCTGAGTTTGACAATCATTGAATTTTGCTTAGGGTTTGATATAGAAGTTGATGTGGCTTTAAATTTGAGATTTCCTACAGTTTAAAATGTTTTTGGAAATTAAGGGTATGTTATTTTAAAAGAACAAATGTTATTTTATTTAATGGAACAATTTCCATTTCATTTACCGTTCATTATACCATTTTTCGCTCCTTACAAGCCCACCATCTTCCCAGATTCATTTTAATTCCCTGATTTCTTATTGTAAATGATATTTAAAAATAAATAATAAAAAGGAGAAGGAAGTGACTGGTGTTTAAATTGAAAATGGAAGTATTGTTTTGATATGGAAGTTGCATCTATGTTTCTTGAAAATTATTTGTTGGTGGTCCCCGTCCATGCTACAACTTTTCGTTCATTACCAACCCTTCATCTTCCAATAACCCTATCATGCCATGTTCAATAGAAATTAATTATTAATTTGAGTAATATGATGAATGGATTGATTTCATGTTCTTCTACTGAGGATGATAGAGACAACCTTTGATTTTATTTAGGTAGGGTTGATGCATGGAATGTCAAGAGTTTTCATAACTAATTGAAACATTTCTTCAGGATGAGCTTTTTCAACAGAGGCAGTAATGGAAGAGGTAATAGAGACAAGGGAAATTAGTAGAGGGGCCATAGAATACCTCATTTCTCCATACATTTTGATGTTGACCCCCAAGAATTGAACCATCTTTTCCAAGTTGGGTTCTTAAACCTAGTATGCCAAGGGAACCTTTAGCTCTTACCTGAAAGACCGCCCTTCCAAACACATCAAATTTTTTATGGCATCTCAGTCCCTCCTCATGTATCAATGCGACTAGAACCACCTGCCACCGATGGTTGGCAAGAGATTTTCCACCAGCCTATTGTTCATCACCACAGTTGGCCTACTGCTTCTTTTCCATTACCCCCTCCACCACCAAAGAATCAAATTTCCCAAAATGATCATGATGTCTCACCTGTGCAGTCATCTCATGCCAGTAAGAGGTTAAAAACATATGTCCTTGATCCTATGTAGGACAAGGGAAAATGAGTAGCCACTCCCTCTTAAGAATCTTCCAAATCTGTGTCTTCCCACCTTCATCTTAAGGATGATTGTTCTCATGTTATCAGTGCAGTTCAACCTCAAGGTTCCAACCAACCAAAGGCTACCATAGAAAATTCAAAAGGGGACAATATTGAAAAGAGGCCAAATTCCTCCCACAATAAATATGGTTTTTGACAATGGTTAATCTTATTTTTATGATAAATACAATATTTTTTCTTTGACAAAGTTTTGGACAACAAGCATATGTTAGGGCAGTTTTTTTTGGGACAACATGGATATGATACTTTTGGATATGGTCATATTATATTTTGTTGATATTTAAAATATTTGATCATAATTATGAAAGCGAGAGTTACAAGGAGGATATAATGGAATCAAATGATTGAGTTTTATATTTTATTGTTTGATGATTATTAATAAATAATTGGGAGTCACGAGCGGTCCCACCTATTTAGTTATTATTAATTAAGACCTTTATTTATATATACTATTATTACTTGTCTCAACTAATTAGTTAAGCTAATTTGAATTAACTAAAGAAAGGTAGTTGAACTACCCTAACTTATTGAGAAGGAATAAAAGCTCAATGAGATGAAGAGACAAGGGGGAGAGAATAGAAGGAGAACTACAACCATAAGGTTTTCTCTATACTAGTGAAATACTTTCAACTTTCATTCATTCTGAGTTTACTAGAAAGCTTAGTCCTCTTGATGACAACATGGTCTTATTGAAGACAATAAGATTAAAAAACTGAATCACATATTTCAATAGCTTGTTTTAAAGGTGAATGATTTATCTTTGGAAGTCTGTGTATTTTTGTTTGTG
>SNQJ01S0103930.1:3507-30378 GCA_010110895.2 Picea sitchensis
CAACAACATAACAAATTACCACCAGACTGCCTGGGAGTGCATACAACTTTACTGCATTATTTTTCTTGATCTCCTTGCAAGGGTTGATTATCAGAGTCCTCCTACAAATATAATGCAAGAAGACTTATTGTCTTCATCGTCGTTTGGGCTGATAATAATGGTGTGCGCCATCTTACTTCCATTTGCTACAACACTCCTATCATTGTCTGTAGATGGAAATCCCAATTCTAATTCTTTTCACCCCCAATGACAGCAACAAGAGATTATGTGATCTTGTAAGTTCCTGTAATCTTGGAGATTATGTGATCTTCCACGATGGACTATTGATGAGCTAAATTACATGTATCGGATGGCGTGTGTGTTGGTGAACTTGTCGGTCGACTGAGATGCTTGCTATTCTTCTAAAGAATACCTCCTGCTTTCCTTTAGATGTAGCCTCAAAACCCATTCCAGTTTTTTGGGATTTTGGAATGGCTCCTTCCTTGTAATGACAATAGACCAATAGGTAGTCAATATATTTCTCTATTTGCCAATAGAATCATTTCATAGGAAAAAGAAAGAAGTTTCACAGACGTTGTAGTCTCGAGATTTCGGTTCTGAATTTCGATTCGCAGATAGCGACATCTACTCCTGTGACTGCAATGCTCAAAGCTATTCCAGTGAAGACAACAAAGCTTGCGCTTGTTGGAACCACAACATCCTTCTTACCGTCATCCTTGCCACCAGATTTTCCACTTAGTTTCTTACCATCTGCCATTGTTTATTTCCTGATGAAAGTCCACCCTGAGCAGCCCAAAACCTTACAATTCTACGCTGAATGCAAGGCCGTAGGATAATGCGGCGAATTGTTTTTCAAACCCTAGCTTGCTTCGATCGTTCTGAGCTCTGTTTTGCCTCTTTTTGGTAAATACCCCCTTCTTATTCTCATCAGTGATCACTCTAAGATCTTTTCTGTTGGAACTGTAGTAATAACTTAAGTGATTAAAATATAATTGACTTTAGTGAGAGATCTTTGGGATCCCAATCCCACAAAATCACATCCGTCAGCCTCTTTCCGCGATCCATGGGTGCCGCAATGCTTCACAGCTCGGGGTTTCAAGGTTGATCTATCCTTCTTAGAAGGGTGTACTCGCACCCTGGGTTTTGATGGAACTCCCGTATGTTGGGATCTCTCCTCTTTGCCAAGTATTGCCGAAAAAAAAACTGCCAAATGACAGCGCAATCAAAACTTAAATCTGCTAGTATTAGATATGCGGATTTAGTTTCTAATCGATGGATTTAGTTTCTACTCGACAGAATCCAACAACTATAAAAAATCTTTTGATGTATGATCTGTTCCAATTATTGCTATTAGATCTGTTCCAATTATCGCATATGTGAAAGGCACGCATTTGTGATTTAACTAACAAAGCGAGAGAGATGGAGGCAATTACTTATTTTTTAGTGATCATGAGCTGCAACCATTATCTTACGATCACAACAATCAAATCACAACTGGATTTTGTTTCTTAGATTTTTTCGCGCCTGTCGGGTGTGTGGCAATCCTCACAGCTTGATAAGGAAATACAGTCTTAATTGTTGTCAACAGTGCTTTCGCACTTATTCCAAAGGCATTGGATTTGTTAAGTATCGCTAGGAGATGGATTTTTTTTCGATGGTGAAGGCGCTGCAGGGTTGGCAGTAGATCCTTTCCATTGTAGAATCAATGGAAATAATTCGTTAGGGGAAATTCATGTTCAATTTGAACTACTCTTTGGTTTTTGGATTGGTAATTAAGCACAGTAAAAAAACAAAAACAAAAAAACAAACAAACAGAAACAAAACAATTAAAAATAATAAAACTATTAAAATTTTTGAAAACAAGCTATAAAAATCAAAACATCACAAAATACATAAAAATTATAAAACTGCCACATTGCAAATGGACATTTCACTAATTCCTGACAATAATATCAAACATGTTTTTATGATTAGCGTTAATTTGTTTTTCTTAAAGTCACTTCATGCAACAATCAATAATGGAATAAGCGCGCAACAGGTAAAACACATTTTTATTTTTATTTTTTATCTCTTTAATTTGCCGCATTTGTACTTAATCTTGCATTTTCTATTTTACGATGATCTCACAAATTTTATTGCAGGGTTAGTACTAAGTTTGATTGCAGGAATGAAGATGACCGCATCTCATTCTGAAGTATTTTTTGAAAAATCACAAACTCTTTCCGTTAAACATGCTTTGTTGGACAGCTTGAAGGAGCTGATCTTCATACATATCATGACGTTTGCAGTTACACAAGAAACCGTTCATAAACCCATTTGCTTCATGAATGTTTACCTTCATTTTTCCTTCAATGCACATTGATCATCCATGCTGAAGTCCACTTTCCATCGCCTTATCCTTCATGACTTCGCACACGCCTATCTTTCTGAGTCACATACATCTCTTTAGCTTTTTCATCCCTGTTTTTCCTTTTCAATAAAACTATCCATCTCCCTTTCCATGATTCTATTGCTTTGCCATAAATGTTGTTACTACTGAGAACGTTCATATAGTCCTACCAAATCTTTTTGTAAAAACTCGCGTTGACTGATGTGGGATTCCTCAAGGCCCACCTTTCAACAAGTCTTGCCCCATCGACCTCAGCACCTTATCTGGGATATTGTAATGCCCATATACTTCTAAACATCATTAAGTTTCATAAACATTTTATTGAGTAAACTGAAACAACAACTTCCTAGCATAATATTGATTTTCATGACAACAACTTTAGTAACTCAGATTTATCAATAAATACTGATTTCATACACACGTATCTTTTCTCTGAAATAAGCATACATCTCTTTTGCTTCTTTTCTGTCTCTTTTCCTTTTTCAATAAAACTATCCATCTCCCTTCCATGATTCTATTGCTTTGCCATAAATGTTGTTACTACTGAGAACGTTCATATAGTCCTACCAAATCTTTTTTTGTACAAACTCACGTTGAATGATATGGGATTCCTCAAGGCCCACCTTTCAACAAGTCTTGCCCCATCGATCTCAGCACCTTATCTGGGATATTGTAATGCCCATATTTCTAAACATCATTAAGTTTCATAAACATTTTATTGAGTAAACTGAAACAACAACTCTAGCATAATATTGATTTTCATGACAACAACTTGTAATCAGATGACAATAAATACTCATTTCATGGCAGAAAGAAATAAATTCATAACTTAACAAAGTACTTGGTCCTGATGCTAAATTATGTTGCCTCATGGCTCATTGCCTTCTCGCTCTCGCCAAGCATTAGATCAACTCCCCACAAACAGAAAATAAATCACCAAACTATCAGTTCTCCTCGCCATAGGAAAATCATTTGAAGCAGATATCTATAGATATCCTGCCTCCTGCCTTGGAAACTTCCAAAGAACTCAAGTACTTCTCGATCAACCACAAGTGTCTATCTCTCGTGCTCACAGAAGTCCAAAAGTCCTCAAGGAAAATCTCCTCTCTCATTCCATGATCCCTCCTCCGCCAACCTTCCCCTTCTCTTTATCCCTCCTCCTCATGCGCTATATTCTCCAACCACCTCCTGCGTCTCTGCCCTTTCTCCTTAAATGTTTTATCTTCCTGGATCATAGGTTCCCTCTCCATATGCAACCATTTTTAAACATTTTTCATTGATCTTTTAAGATTTATTTCTCAGTCATTAAATGTGATCTAATTAAAGTATACCAGTTAACCACAATTATTTTCATCCTTGATTTTTACTTTATAATCTTTAAATATTTATTTAATTAGGGTCATTACAGAGCATGTACTAGAGTCCATTTGAGTACCTAGAGGCTTGTAAGCCTTAATGGCAAGTTCTCACTGAAATCATGGGAATACATCATTGTCCCCTGATCTGGGCCGATTCTCAAGTGGTTCTATTATCTCATTCATTCTCACTTTGCGGTGGATGTAATTTATACCTTGGCACTCATTGACATCAATGGTGAGTTTGCCTCGCATAGGTTAATGACATTCATTAATGGTCGGTAATCCAATGACTTCTCTTCTTGCTCTGACATCGACACATTCATCTGCATGACTAGAATTGTACCCATTGGGTTTAGCAATGGGTGAAGACTATACACTTTTCATGACTCCATCAACAATTGTAGTATTCTTTCCTGTTTCATATGAGAGTACCACAGCTCCACTTCCATGGGCCTTTTCCATGATTCACCAAATAAATGCACTGCATTCCTCCACTTCATATTCTCTAATCCAACAGTTCTAGCAGTCGCAACTACAATAACATTCACCTCATCCCACAGTGACATCTTCCATGCCTAGTACCGTGATCAACCATATTCTCCTATTGCATAGTTCATCAACTTTTTTTGGGTAAGTGGAGGTATGTTCTTTTCTAAATCTTTAATCATGCAATTCCTAAAGTGCTAAAATTAGATAAATTTGGAAAATTTCCACCTTAGTCTTCTCTACACATACCATCTTCTGTTTGGGGGTGGGATATTCATTTCATAATTCCATTTACATATTCATCATCTCATTTTCCATTTTACCAACATGTTTTTCCCAAACTATGCCTTGTTTCATTTTGATTAAAAAATATTGCTATATATATTTGCATGATTCAAATATGAAGAAAGTGCTGGCTTTCAAGTACATTGATGACTTATCATTTCCAATACATGCATGTTTCTAATATTATGATTTGCAAAAAGAAAATAGGAAACGTAATTAAATGTTGTTAACACAAGAACCAACATTTATCATATTGATGGTTGTCACACAAGAACCAACCATAAGAAATATTAACTACCACTCATGTATCTCATCATGAAATGATTTATTATTACACATCATCAATATGTAAATCCACAAACTAAGATGCCAAAAGCTCTAAAGAGACTCCATGCAGTTAAAATATAGGACATGCAATGTTCATTGGGGAATGTTAACGTGAAAAAAATATGACACTTTATTCATCTTTCACATACCATTTGTCGCCTTTATTTCCATTTCATTCTTCCATAAACCATAATTATCATCACTTTCATAAAAACATATATTTATATCACTTTCAAATTATTTATTTTGAGTATTTTTAAGAGAATTTTTTATTAAATATTAGAAAATTAACACATTTTCATTATATCTCAAAGTTGGATGAGTTTTCTGATGACTACATGCATATTTGAAAATTTTCACAAGTTCAAAAATCACCACCAGTTTCAAATTTGAATTTTATCTTCAAGCTTTGATTTGGAGATAATCATTTAAGCTAAATTCAAGGAGAAGATCATGATAGAATATCTCATCTAAGATATTTGTGGAGGATTGAAGGGATAGGTTGAGAGAAAGGTGGATCCTCAGGAATTATGAGTTTGTTATCTTTATTCATGTATAAATAAGCAGGTTCTCTCCTCATTTGAAAGGAGGCCTCTCTAGAATAGAGAATAGAAGAATAGAGTGATTGATCTTTGATTCATAGTGTTGTAGTTTTGAGATAGTGATTTCATTATTTGTCATGCATTGGATTGTTTTATGCAAGATTTTACTTTCTCAAAGTGGTTTGTCATTTACCTTTTGTCAGCGTGTTTTGTAGATGTTTTTAAAATGCTTCATTAGATTTAATTTACACACTTTCATGTTTCATAGATTAATTCTAGATTAAGTTTTTTCTTTGATAGTTAGATTATGTCTCATTTGATTTCTTAGATTCAGTTTTAGTCTCAAGTTTATGTAGCATTAGGATAGTTTCATTTCATAGATTAGTTTCATATTTTTGTGCTTTCTTAGATTTAGATTCAACGACAATAGTTTAACATGTTTCTTTTCAATCATTAGCATAGATTAGAAATCCTCTTACCTACATATACTTTGCATACATATCATAATATTACGACTCCATATTGATAATTTATGTCACAATTAATATCATACCTTCGGTTAATCGCCTAAATAAGGAATTGACAAGACACTTTATCCTTTCTCTGGCCAATCTATTCATTGTTACATTCTCCACTCAATCAGCTGCCTGATATTGTCATGCCTCACATCAAACTCACCACCATATAATTTTGATATTGATATTTATTTGTAGTACTTCTTTTTCTCTTACTGTCTAAGTAATCATCATCGTCATCGTTTGATGAAAAGAACCATCCCCATGAATGAGCACTGTAAAATCGTTAACACATCAGTAGGATTAATATCAACATATGCGAGTTGATTCTTTGCCAACTTCTTTCCATTGTACTAAATGGGTTCAGTTAGCTTAAAGTCCGAATTTCATTGAGTTTCTATTTGCAGAGGCGGCCTTACAAGTAGATGTCTGACTGCTCTAACTACGAGGCGCTAATGGCGACCCTCACCCAAGGGATTGGTTGTTTTTTTTTCAATAAATCCTCACTTTGACTGTAGGGATGAAGCGGTTCGGTTCCCTCACTCTTGCCCTCCCTATTAAGAAATCGAGTGGTTCGTTATTTGTCGGTTTTCTTATTGAAATTCTGCAACTCAGGAAGCCTGCAGGGTGGCATCTTGATAGGTTTGACTTTGTACTATGGATTTTATCAGTAGTTTGCTTGTTGGGCAAGTAACTCTTGATTTTTTTCATGTCATTTTGTAGAAATATGAACAATCACATTCGTTAACATATATTTTTTCCTTTTTTGACATAAAATTCACATACTAAGTGCAATTTTATGGTCTCCCTTTTTGGTTGACTCTTTCTTCCCCATCACCTCCTTCTGGAAGGGAGGTGCTTGACTATCTGCTCGCTTCCGGCTGGGTCCGAAGGAGTTTCCATCATACCTGTGGGATGGAAAACTATGAATACAATCATCTTACTTTCCGGATAACTGTCAGAGCTTGTGTTTTAAAAGAAACGTGATCAACTTTCTTAATGTCTTTAACTATTAACTAGATAGATATTTGTTACATTTTATATCAATTTATTAATTTTTATTTAAAATATTAATTTTATAATTTGTCATCAATATTATTAAAATTTATAGTTTTATATTAGTAAACATTAAATGTGAATTTTATATTTTAATTTATATTTATAAAATTATTAAAATTACTACCAAGAATATGAAAATATTCTTTTAAATTTAAAAAATAATTTACTTCAATTTTTAACTTTAAAAATTAATAACATTATCTCCTTCTTTATTGGTACACACGCAGTGGAAAGGGTTCGATGAAGTGCATATTTTCAATTGCGTGGGCCTTAGCCGGGCCCTTTAAAAGACTAGAAGCAGCAGTGATTAGCTCTGAACACCCTAATGTTTTGATGTTACAAGAGACTTTGGGGAAGGGGAGGAGGTAAAACCAGACTCAAAATTGCTACTTCCCCGATGGTTTGAACTTTTAGGACGCCATGGAAGATCCCCGGGCTTGGCGCTTAGGATGGAACATTACGCGTCTGCCCACGACATCCAAGTCTCAAACGCTTGGTATGGAATCTAGGTTAGGTATAACTATTTTGTATCAAGATAGGAAGATATCCATTCTTAACGCTCATGGTCCTTATTAGGAACAAAAACTGGGACACTTTTCAACAAGTCTTTTTGAAAGACCACTTGGTTATCTTAGGGGAGATTTAAATTTTTCCCAAGACTTCAAGTCTAGGGTTTGCATGCAAGAGCTAATCCTTTGGCAGGATACTTCGGCCAAAAACTTGTCGATTGCAAACTAATTGATCTCAAACCCACCTTTCTCAAACCAACCTAGAGAAACAACAGGGTAAGGGAGGACAAATAGAAAGGTAAAAAGGATGGATCATGGATATAGATGACTCTTTTCCTCGAAAAGCAACCTGAGCAATGAAAAAATGGATTGTATGGGGAATCTCCATCATTACCTCGACCTTCTTTGAGTTTAGATGTGGTCCAAAAAGCGTTTAGTCCTTTTTTAAATTTAACAAGACTTGGTTGGAAGATGACTCTTTTCTCAATCTTGTACAAGAGAATTGGATACCCTTCCACCAGAATAAAGACACCTAGTAGTCTTTCACTTTGTCAGAATTCTTAAAAATGATTTAAAGAGAGTTAAGCCATGGCTTTCCAAAAGATAAAATGAAGACAAGGAACTAAAATAAATTGAGTTTGAGCTACAAAGGATCTCTGAAGAAGAAGGGGATTTGCTACTCATGAGTCCAATATCTCACTACTTCGATTAGAAGATAGGAGAAATAAATTACTCAAGGAAAAGGAAAAATTGTGGATATTGAAAAGTAGAGCTACCTGGATGGCAAGTGGAAATGAGAATACAAAGTTCTTCCAAGAATATGCTAAAGGCAGGAGGTGTGCCAATATCATTTGGCAGCTGAGAGATCAGGATAAAAATATGGAGAACACTTTTGAGGGAATGTCAAGATTAGGGAAAAAGAACTTTCAAGAGCTCTTTAAATTAGAGAATCAAGCAACTATAGAAGAAGTGGTTCGAATGACCC
This sequence comes from Picea sitchensis, assembly GCA_010110895.2. Lineage (NCBI taxonomy): Eukaryota > Viridiplantae > Streptophyta > Pinopsida > Pinales > Pinaceae > Picea > Picea sitchensis. The sequence goes on from SNQJ01S0103930.1 coordinate 11,963, forward strand.
AACTCTTTCCAATATTTGTTGATGAAGAAGATAATATATTGTTGATGGAAGAAGTAATAGAAGAATAATTAAAAGATGTCCTTCACAAATTTCAAAAATACAAAATCCCAAGACCATATGGATGGACCATTGAATCTTTGTTGGTTTTAGACTCGGTCGATTTGCTAAAGCTGGTAGACGACACCATAGTTACAAGACAAATACCACTAAGATTAAACTCTACCTTCGTAGCTTTAATTCCAAAAACTGACAACCCGATATCTTTGGATGACTTTCGTCCAATTTCCCTTTGCAATTGTGTCTATAAAATTGTATCAAAAGTTATAGCAAGAAGGGTGAAAAGAATACTCTTAGCAATTTCCGGTGAGCAGTTTGGTTTCTTGGAAATAAGACAAATTCATGAAGCAATAGGAGTAGCACAAGAAGGACTTCACAACATTAAATCCAGAAAACTAAAGGGTGCAATGCTAAAAATTGATCTCTCTCCAAATCCCATGGATCTATAAGTTGGCTTTTTATTCATTTATTGCTAACACACTTGGGCTTTGCATTTCCCTTCATCAACTGGGTCAGGAACTCACAACAATATCCTGCGAATGCTTATTAATGACTCCACCTCAATCTTTTTTCCCTTCGCAGAGGCTTAAGGTGGCTGCCCTCTCTCCATCGCTCTTTAAAGAAGAATGACTTGCCTGTAGGCATTTCTTTCCTTTTGAGGAAAAGAAGATAGAGGATGGATTGAAATATCTGGGGTTATGTTTAAAACCAAATGACTACAGAAAAAAAATATTGGAAGTGTATTTTGAAGAAAATGGACAAAATACTAAATACCTGGAATCATCGGTGGCTTTCTACATGCAAGTAGACTTGTTTTGTCAAGACTGTGATTGTGCCACCCAATTTACTATTAGATGTTACTCTATGGATCCCAAAAGGAATTTGGAAGCAACAATAAAACTCACCTTCAGATTTCTTTAGAGTGGCAAGAAAGAATCACATGTGACTCCTTAGGTTCACTGGGAAAGTATCATTGTTCCCAAGGCTCTTGGAGGATGGGTATTGAGAAATATTTTTCTCTTTTCTAAACCATTGGTGGCAAAAGAAGTTTGGCGAATTTTAAACTATTCCAGTCTCTAGACTAGAGTAGTGGTGCAAAAATACATAGAGCCAGTTTCTTTGAAGACTTGAATCAGGAATCCACAAAAATATTTGAAAGGAACTTTGGTGATTTGGAAGGCGATTATCAACTCTTCCTTTGGGCCATCGATGGTCTTGCTTGGAAGATATTAGGGAATGGAAACTACAGATTAAGTAATGGATCCCCACAAGATGAGGACACATTCTCTCTTAACAACTTATCAATCATTTGAGAACCTGTGGGTTCGATACATTAAATAAACTCACAGAGCCGAGAATTACGACCTATTGGTCACAAGGATGGAAGCCGACAATTTCATTGGGTTTAGAAGCAAGAGGAGGAAGCTACAGAAGCAGCAGTATATAACAAATCTAAAAGATCATATAGATCATGCTCAGGGATTGTGAGGATGAAGTCATTTGGGATACAACCCCTTAGGGATCTACACACTCATGATTGGTTATATTAAATTAAATTCAGACGAAATTAAAGAGAGTCTATCTGGTGGTGGGGAAATCTTTGGAAGTTGAATTTTCCATCCAAAACAATATTATTCATGTGGAATGTCTTATCGCATAAGGCAGTCGACTGGAAATAATACTGTAATGTAAGAGGAATAATCATGGACCGATGGTTCTCTCCTCAGAATCAAGGATAAACAACAATCTGTGATTTTTGCAAAGGTTGACCATCATAGAAGTATGTAGTGAAGTGTCGAGACTCTTGGATATCTGTTGCAACTGGATTGTTCCTTCTTTGGAACAAGCGTGGTAGGATTGGTGGTTGACTAGAAATTACAGGGGTTTCAGAGCTTTACCACTATTGGTAATCTGGGGTGTTTGGATAGCCCGAAACTCCCTCATTTTTAAAGGAGTGTCATCAGTTCCAGAGATTACAATGACCAATAGTATTTCCATACTATCATCTCTCTCCACTTTTGTTGAAAGAGTCAAGACAAGATGACATTTAGGGAGGGAAGTATTGACCAACAGATGCCTTGGTTTTTTTTTATGGTGCATCACAAAACAATATATGCGGGGGAGGAGGGATTCTATTTATCGTAATCTCATTATTTTCCCTTGACCTTGTCTTGTGGACTTGAACACTATGTCGAATCCACGAGTTCTAAACCCCTCATTAGCTGCATTGAAAAGGATTAATACCCTTTTTAAATGTTTTTGGAGATTCATTGAATGTCATTAAATGGATTAGAGGCACTCAAATATGTACAAACACTAGACTCACTCCCATATTATAGGTGAAGACATCAACTCTACAGACCTCATTTGATTCTCTTACTTGCTGACATGTCTACATGGAAAGGAATAAGGAAGCAGGTAGGAGGTTGAAAGAGGGGGTTCCTTTGGCTTTGGGCCAATCGAAAGTAACAAAAGTACATAATGAACATGTACATGGATATCTTCATCAACATTTTTTGGAATGACTACAATAGACAGAATATACACAACTCTCTAAAAGAAGCCTTTTGTTTTTAGCCGCATAATATGTAAAGTCCACATGGACTCTATAGTGCTACAGTACCTGTATCGGGGATTTTATGAGCTACATTAGTAACAACTAGTATACAGACATAGCAACGGGACCAGAATACACTTTGAAAATATATACATAATGTAATTTCCTTTGTTTGTTCACACGATGAAATAGTACCACGCTTTTTTTTTCCTTGGAAAAAAAATACACATACATCACTATTTCTATATGATCTTTATTTGATAAAAAAAGTTTCAATTGCAAAACTTCCATTTTTGACAAAGAATTGCCTTTGCACACCCCTTTATAAGAAAGTATCATAAAGTTTCAAACTACTAAAATGATTAAACAAATTTTTAATGATTTAATAGTTTACAATAATTAAGTTTTGATACAAAATAATTTAAATTTTCAAAATTAACAATATATAATAATACCATTTACAACAATTAAACTTTAATAGAAAGTAACTTAAATTTTCAAAATTAACCATGTAATCATATTATTTTATAATGATATCATTTTATGATATCAAAATGATTAATATATATTTTAATTAACTAATCAACTAAAAGCATAAAAAAAAAATTTAAAATACATTTAAAAATTTTAAAATATTTTATTTTTATTTTTATGCCAAGCACTTTAACTAACTACTCAACCAACTTATAACCAACATGTATTCAACACATTTGTCTATATTAGTTTTATATACAATTGCTTTTTCCTTTTCAAATATAAAAATCTTATATTAGTGAATATAAACTTGAATTTTACAAAATACATTTGATTGTTGTTTTCCAAATACATAATCACGACATATCAAAAAACAAAATCCATTCTAAAAAAAAAAAAAAAAAAAAAAAAAAGTTTTTAAAAAAAAAGAAACATAGACTTCATTTTGATTACATAAATTTTTATGTTATTGTCATTCTTTCAAAACGATCTATATGAATTCCAGTTTGACATCCATGGTTGTAAATAAATCCCCTTATTTTAAAAGTTCCAATACCACAACTTATTTGTTAAAATTAAAAAATAAAATTGAAATATATAATTTTTCAATTTTTATAAAATTATTTATTAATTTAAATTAAATTTTTATCTACTTTTATAAAATATAAATATTTCATTTAAAAAATAATTTACATATTAAAAATATAAATAATTCTGAAAAACTAAAAAATTACAAAGCTTTTCTAAATATATTATAAATATTTCTTTGAATACAATAAACATGTACAAAGATTTCTATATTAATGATAATTACAAAGATTTCTATATTAATGATAATTGACATTGTTATATATCAATCTATTCCTACTCCATATTACATATGGCAACTTAAAAACATATTCTACTCCATATTATGTAACTTTTCAAGAACTTTTAAAAAAGTTTTTTCAAATAATTCTTTGAACTATTTTTTTATCAAATCAAAATTTCATAATAAGGCATTCAAGAGTTTTGGAACGATGAATCACGTGTTCTAATAATTAAAGGTTTCAAAACCTTATAAAACTTTCTAATATCTTTTGATTTATTGCAAAATAAATATCTTTTTACAAATATTTGTAAGCTTAATGCACTTTAAATGTAGTGCCCAACTCAACCAATCCCTTATGATGTAGTAGTAAGAATAATTAATTAGATTCACTCATTGAAGCTAATCAAAATATTATACTGACTGATGGTCACACACTTATCATTCAATAGATCACTGAGAGGAATTAACTGACTGATCATGATCACAGGCACCATTTGAGGATATATTTGTTGACCATGATAGCCAACAATGGTCCCATCTCTACTTTCTTTGAAGTGGTTCATGGTTTCATTAACCATTCTGAGGACCCTTAGTTCTCTGTCCCTTGCTTACAATTCTCAAAGAAGCCTTCATTAGAAGCATCATGTTGTTGTTGCTGCACAATATTTTTTTCATCATTCCACTATGCATATTCCTAATTGTCTTAGGGCACAACCAACTTTGAAGAAACTAAGAAAGTTTTGAATTCTAAAGAGAACCCATCATCAATAGAGGCAAAAGTTATGACTTAAACAAATAAATTCTTAGAAGAAGAGAAAATGAGAGGAACTTGAGGATCATTAAAGAAGATTTTTATAGAATGCCTAGCAACCAATATGATAGCCATGAACATAATCAAGAATATTAAGAAAGAAAGAGTAGAGAAAGGCAAATGGAGAACAACAACATAGAAAATTAATTGAAAATGGGAGAATATGAGGAAAACCAAAATGGATAGAGGATGTCATTGTTTTGTTTCAAGCTATCCTACATACAATTCTAAAGATGCCCTAGGTATAAATATCGGAGGACTAAAAGAATAAGTTGCAAATTATCTAGTCAATAGAGACCACAAAGGGACAATCTAGCTGGTTGAGGAAATTACCATAGAAGTTGACCTAATCCACTCATTCATAGGGTTTTCAAAAATGGGACTGTGAGTACTGCCAAAGAGAAACAATAAATTCTCTATCAAACTAACAACAAACTTCATTGGAGATTTTGTTGTCGAGAAGAATTCAAAAGGGGTCCATGTTGATTGTCATTGATGTCAACCCTTGAAGAAGTTCTCATAAAGACAAAGGTTTGGGTAATGAACCCAAGTTTGTTTGATGTAAAGATGACTCATTATTGTCTTGTCATGGTTGATAAGAAGTAAACAGGGATGAACCCAAAGTGGTCCCCATGGTGAAAGTTTTTCTCATGGGAAGACGCTTTTATGATTGAGAGAACCCATGCTTAATTGTGGAATAATGAGATGAAGGACAGTGAATTTTTCAATGAAACTATCCTAGATGCATATGTCTTGTCACAATCATTTTTATGGTGGTTGTGGAATGTCACATAACTCCCTCACTAAGCAGAGAGTTATGGCCATGTGAAGTTGGAGAACCCAGATTGACCCTTATCCCCGAAGATATCCGGGATAACTAGGAGATCATGTCTCGAGGCCCACATGGTCCTGCATATGGAGTAAATCGAGAGCGGGCAGAGCTACCCATACGGTCCCGGAGGAGCTCTACCGTGATTTGTCCCCGGCCAGCCAGCATTCTCAAATTTCCATCACTACCTACGCGGTTCCTGCATCAAAAAGGCTCTTGCTCCATGAGGTAAATTGGTCCAAGGTAACATGGTATGTGTCATACTTGATCATTAAGAACATTCTTATGTATGCATTAGATCTCTCTATTCTGCATAACTCATGGATTTTAAGAACTGCCTTGGACCATTGTTAAAGGGATTGATGGGGTAGTCTAGCAAGTTGGTATCCATAGGTTTTGGCTTAGGCCACCAAAGAGGGTTTTCAGAACCATCGTCTGCCTTCCTCATATTATTCACCTTTTCATCTCTTAAAACCACATTTATCCCATTCTAGTTCCGCCATTAGGAGGGACCAATCTCGTACATCTTGTCTTGTGGGAAGAAGGCTAAAGGTCTGTGGAGTGTAAAAGCACCGGTAAAAGATAAAAGCTTACAGGAAAAATTGAAACTAGAGATGTCGGCCTGTGGGATCCCCGAGAAGGCAATAAAAGCCTCTCATAAGAAACCTGAGGAATCCTAAATGATAAATAAATAAAGGCAAGACCTAAACAAGAGGATGGGGGGTCTCATCACGAATGCCCATTATGTTCATAGGTATTTTGGCGGTATGACATTGCCACCAACCGGTTACCAAGCTGTATGTGTGCTGACCTTTTGTTTCATGGCCAAAGGAAGGGGTCTCATCACGAGCCACTCCCCATTTCTCAAGATACGCGGGTAACACCAGTCACCGCCACCTAGCCAAGGCGGTGTCCTTTTTGTCAAGGCTTGAAGCAAAAAATAAATAAATAAAGATAAGGCAATAAGGGCTTGGAAAAAATTGCATCCACATGTACGGCCAATTCTCCTGCTGGCACCCAATGACACCTACCTGGTCTAACTATAACCAGACATCCCTTAAAAATTATCACATCACCATACATGTTTTGGATAACCCTATGGAAAAATTTCCAAATTTTGTGGGTATTGACCCAATAGGTTGCCCCTTTGGTTGCTTTGATTTTGTATGGTGGGTCCGTGTGTTGGGTCTTGAGCTCTGCTAGGAAGATTTGTTAGGTGTCATGCATACATTTGATAATTTTAATGATGATTTGATTTATACATTGCTATGATGTCTAGGGACTGATGAGCCCCCCGAGGGCGTAGCCTTTGATGTGCAGATCATGTCCCTGGGCTGACAAAATCAAGAGGATTCTGGGTGCACATGGGGAGATGATCGGGCCGACCTAGCTAGAAAGTCTAATGCATGGACGTTAGATGGGCAGACAAGTGATGTAGTGTGACGAGCCCTTGCACAGAGGTGAAGAAGGACACCTTCAGGACGCTTTTGACATAGATTGTGGCTTATGAGGACGTCGGCTGTGTGGACGTGGACCATGATGGACAGACGCCACCATTGGTGTAGTCGGGACGCATTTGTGGCACGTAAGTGCCTTGATTTGCTAGTTTGGCACGCGTGGCACGATGCTGGAGGCCCAGAAGGGGCAACAACGCTCCACTCCATTTGGTGGTTATCTTGCCCTAAGAGGGCTAACGTCTACCTTTAGGGGCTTGACGACTTGTCTTTTGCTCATTTTGGCAATTTCAGTACGTAAAAAGTAACAAATGATTTAAAATTGAACTGCTAGCCTTGTCGGCCATTTTGTTGACCTTAATTTTAATTCTAAGGTCAAGTATTGTATAACAGAGGATGTTTTTCCTCTTAATGATCATCATATAACACAACTTGCTCTCACGCAGAGAGAGACTTCATCTTTGTCTTGCATTTTTTAACTTTGGAGGAGGTAGCTAACTCTTGAAGGTCTTCTTGGTGAAGTGGTGCTTTTTGCTATTGGAAGGTTTACAACCAGGGATTGGATTAATGTTCTTCATGATCTTGTAAGTGTATTTTCAAAGCTTCGAATGAATAGTTGTTGTCTTACATTTACATCTACTGCATCTTGTTGCTTTAACTTAATCCCTGAAACCCCGTGGAGTCTACACACAAGTAGGTTGAGACTTTATGTCCCCATAGCATTAGCTTTAACCATATTTGGAGAGGAGTTTAGCCTAGCTAATAAGTTAAGCACTAGCTCTCTTCTTGTGCTAGTTTTGAGTAGAAATTGAAGAAAGGATTGATCAGGCTCAGCCATTGCTACACCTAGGTTTGACTTAGGGTTTGAGAAAGCCCTGTCTTGCAACACTTCAGCCTACAGATTTCATTCTAAGCTAGGCGTTTTGCCAGGGAAGTGTTAAGGAAAGGATTGAAGCTCTAGGTCTAGCCTTGCTACACCTAGGTTAGCCTCTCTCTCTTAGGGTTAGGGCTCTGCGGCTCCTGCCTTTGCAACACCACTAGAACCTAGTTCTCTCGTCCTTGATTTCTTGGAAGACTTTCCTAAACCATTAGTCTCATCTTCTTTGACTCCATTAACCCAAGGCACTAATCAAAAGTCTTTCTTGAGCTTGTTGTACCTCTTTTCAAACTTCAAACTCTTTCATACTTGCAAAACCCTAACTAACCTAGTTGCTAACCCTAGCTTATCTTTAGACTGACTTTAAGTGGATAGCTGAGGCCCTTTTAACTTCAGGCTGGATAGAAGGGAAAAGGCCTCATCTCTCCTTTGTAGCCGTGGAGTTAGATTTTACTTTGGTTGGTTGATTTTGTCAAACGCCCACTTTGCTATAGCTAACCCGCAAAAACAACAACAGTATAGCCTGCGGACGCCATACTATTATATAACTCTTGTCTAAACCCCTAACGCTTTGGCTTTATCTTTCTCATTTGATTGGCATTGAGCTATTGGATTACATTTGCAAGTGTATTTGAGGAAACGTTGTGCTCTTTTTCCTTTCTATTTGGTTCATTGATAAAGCTTGACGTCACACCTGTAAACATTACCATAGGGCTAACGGCTATACTTCATTCCTTTAGTTTATGCCTGCAACGCCAGGGATTGTTAGCACCCCTTGATTGGCATTGAGTTGATAATTGTTCTTCTAAGCTATTTGGCTCAAACGCTTTCACTCCTTTGTCATTTGCTTTAGCCTATTAGAAGGAAAGCCCACCGCCATACCTTTTAGCAAAGATCATTAGTATATAGGGGCATGCCTTTTGAGCATCGATTTGGACAATTGCATTTGGTGATATGATACGGTTTACATCAGCATTAACATTGAATGCCATTTGTCCTGCTTTATTGAGAAGTGATTGTTCTTGTCTTTATTAGGCCATCATTGACTTCGTCAAAATAGCATTTATTAATTGCTCAAGGTATTGAGAGAGATAGTCATTGATTTTATGAAGTGCTAATCCACCGCAAGGTACATCCTAGTTGTCTTTGTTTTGTCTCGCAAACAAAGTGCTTCAGCAAAGGATCTTCTTAGATTATCTTTGGCTTCAATCTGTGGAAGGGTTCCTCCCTGACTTGACCTTATCCTTTGACCTTCCTTATCCAGATTGACTAGGGAGCTTCCCCTTGGACTTGCCCTCCTAATAGAAAGAGCTCCCCATAGATGTGACATTACTGGTGGGAAGCCCCGGCACGCCTGTCTTGCCCTTGACTCAAGCTTTCAATCTTTCTACAAACCGTGCGATAACATTTTACGCCTGCCGGGAACACCGAGTCTACATTCCTCAACGACATCTTTGGTAAGCTTTGCTTACCGGGCGACTCCACTAGCCTTTCCCTCATTTCCTTTGGTAGGTTTCAAGGAAACTATCCTGGCTAATCTAATTAATGACAAAGCCAACAATGACTTCACAATGGATCCAGGAATTATAGACTCAAGGAGTGAAATCCCTCGATATCCTAGAAAGATGCCTCCTCGCTATGAGCTTTTTTCTCCCTCGCTTTGATGGCAGCAATGAAGACTGTCCCAAGTCCCACATGAGAAGATTTTGGAAATTCTTCAACACTTCCCTGTCAGAGATGAGGCTTCAAGACTTCAGGATGAAGCTTTTCTCTGCATCCCTGCATGGAGAAGCTCGAAAATGGTATGATGATCTTCCAAGTGCCAACATTCATTCTATGGATCATTTTGAGAGGGTTTTCCCTTAAGGTGGACCATGAAAATGAAGATATACAATCATTGATCAAAGAACTTGAAGATATAAACAAGCAAGATTTGAGACTGTCATAGATTACTGTGCTAGGTTCCGAAGGTCATTTTTCCAGATTCCTCTTTGCTGCCGTCCTGAAGATAAGTATCTCATCTATCTTTATACCAATGGACTTAAGGTACACCTGAGTTTCCTTCTAACAAAAGAAAGCCAAAGACACTTCCTCTCAAGCTCACAAAATGGCTATGGAAATTGAGAAGAGTCTTTCAAGACTAAGACCGATGCCATGGACACTCACAGCATGATGAAGCTGGTTCTATGAAAACTCTTGTTGAAGATACACAAGAGAAAGTGGAGCAAATTGTTGACCAGCAGAAAGAGAAAGTGAATGAGGAGCAAGAATCTAAACAAAATGATGAAGCATTCAACGCTCTCCCACCGCATGAAGTCAGTCATGCACGTAACTCCGCTTCTCCTACACAAAGAAAGTGAAGAAGAGGTTAGCTCACCAAGCTTCAAGATTCTAATGACACCGCATAAAAGATGAAGAAGAAATGGAAGCTCCTGGATGAAGTAGAAGTCTCTTGTTTTGAAATTGAAGACAAAGAAGCGTTTCATGAGGATGCCACCAAGAATCATTCTCACCATGAAGCTCTCCAAGATCCCACAATCCCCACAAGATGAAGAAAAATGAGGTGAGTTATTTTCTTTGATGAGATGTCTTGTTTTATGACTCATAAAATGAAGAAGGAGTGGAACCCTTTGACGAGCCAGATCCTCCATGTCTCAAAGCTGAAGACGCCGAAGGAGATTTTTCATCCGATGATGAAGTCCAAATACTTGAAACTACAGAAGGATTAAGCGCAGGTACAATTGTCTCCCCTTCCGTGTTTTGTAGATTTCTTTGCCTTTATGACATACGTGAGTAAAAAGTATTGGATGTTTTGATTTCCCCATTTTATGATACTGATACTAACATAACTGATTTCGAAGGAGTTCTTACATGTTGGAAGACGAAGGTGGATATAATTGGTTATGATACGATCCCATCTATGACATAAGGATCATTCCAAACGTTGCCTTTTACGGGGCTACTCACGCTAGACACTTAATGACCAGGAGCAAATGTTGGAGATGAGGTTTTACTTGTACCTTGCAGAACAACAAGGATGACTTAGCACCTTATCTTTGCAGCTATGATTTAGCCTTACCTTGAGATGTTTGATGAATACACCGAAAGCACTCGATTTTTATGAAGATGATTATCTAATCAAGCAGTGTCTCGTAACTTGCTACAAGTAAAGACATCAGTTTTACTTCAAGGAGGTTACCATGACTTTTCTTCCCAACCACCTATTTCTTTGCCTCGCTTTTCCATTCTGTGGTGTGTGGTTGGGAAGTACCCTTTTCGTGTTGAGTTTCCCCCTAGGCAAACCCTAGATTTCAAGAGTCAGCTGGGTAATACCTTTTCCAACTGGGCTTTGCGGTAACCTACTCTTGATAATGTGCCAATCTTCTCAGTCTTTGCCAATCCTCCTTTAGGAGGGATGTCCTAGGTAACCAGCTTATGAGTCCTTTGAGTTGTTTTTTCTGGGCCTAGTGTGTTTCATGACCTTTTTCCTCATAGGGATTGAGTGCTTTCCTCGTAGATGGACTTGGTAAGATTTTTGTCCCTCCCAACTACCTCCATGAGTTAGAGTTTGGACTCCCGATGATGTGATTTATGTTCTAACTCATGACATGTTTGTGCTTGATTTTCATTGTTTTGGTTTCTATGAGCTACGCCAAGTGTGTATCGGGAGCTAGTCGATTGGCTACATTGGTTGTTTGACTACACCAACATGCACCAAACAGGTAAGTACAGGTAAGCATTCTATTTTATATTTACATTCATGATTGCCTGACATGCACATTTATTTACTGCCTAAATGCACATTTATGTATCACTTGTTTTACTAGGTGGTAAATAATTACCCCAGCTCTTGTTGGCCGATGCTCTTTGTTGAGTGTGAGCAGCTCGCTGCTCCGCCGAGATTGTCAGGGTTCTTTCCGCATGAAGCGATGTCCCTGAAGAGCGATGTTATCCCCCGAGAACTGGGATAACTAGGAGATCATGTCTCGAGGCCCATGGTCCTAGACATGGAGTACCGAGAGCAGTGAGCAACCTGAGCATGGTCCTGAAGGACCATCTTCTTCTTCTCAGACATATTTGTCCTCGCCGCCAGCATTACCATCTCTACCGGCCTGGCCTTGCATCAAAAAGGGCTCTTGCTCCATGAGGTAATTGGTCCAAGGTATCATGGTATGTGTCATATCATTTGATCATTATAACATTCTTTATGTATGCATTAGATCTCTTTCATTTCGTATAACTGCTTAGATCTTACACTAATTAACCCACTCTGACCACATTGTTGGGGGGATTGATGGGTAGTCTAGCAAGTTGAGACCATATAGGTTTTGGTTAGCCACCAAAGAGGGTTGGAAGAACCATCATTCTGCTCTCATATTATTCACCTTTCATCTTAAAACCCGCCTATCTATCCTAGACTCTTAGTCCGCTATTAGGAGGGACCACCTGCACATCTTGTCTTGTGGGAAGGGGGCTAAAGGTCTTAGAGGTAAAAGCACCGTAAAAGATAAAAGCCAGGAAAAATTGAAACCTAGAGATGTGCTCTTCGCTACTGTGGGATCCTCGGTGAAGGTAAAAAGCCTCTCAATAAAAAACCGAGGGACCCTAAGAAAATGATAAATAAATAAAGTGCAAGACCTAGCTAAGTAGGATGGGAGGTCTCATCACCAGCCGCCCCATTATACCTATAGGTATTTAGCGGCATGACACTGCCACCAACCCGGTTACCAAGCTGTAAGTGCTGGACCTTTGGTTGCATGTAATAAAGGAAGGGGGGTCTCACGCAGCCAGCCTCCCATTTCATAAGATTTCAGTGGTAACACTGGTCACCGCCACCTAGCCAAGGCAGTTAGTCCTCGTCAAAGCTTGTAGCAAAAAATAAATAAATAAAGATAAGGCAATAAGGGTTTAAAAAAATTGCATCCATGATGTGTACAACTCACCTCCTGCAAAGGCACCTACGGCCTAATACCCTCGTTCGGTCTGTCTATAACGTACATCCCTAAAAACCATATCACATCACCATACATGTTTTGGATAACCCCATGCGGAAACTTCTTTCCAGTTTTGTAGGTATTGACCCAATAGGTTGCCCTTTTGTTGCTTCTTTTGATTTTGTATGGTGGGTCTGTAAGGTCTTTGAGTCGTTAGGAAGATTTCAAAAGTCATGGCTGCCTGACATCGAATGATGAAATTTGATTTTACATTGCTATGATGTCTAGGGACCGATGAGCCCCCGAGGGCGTAGGCCTTTGAGCAGGATCATGCCCGCTGGACAGGTACCTGTGAGGGACGCAAACATGGGGAGATGATCGGCTCGACCTCCATGGGGCTAGAAAGCCCATCAGATGGACGCTGGGATGGCAAAGATGGCGTGACAGAGGGATGAGCCCTGCACGTAGGGGAGAGTACTCTTTTCCCAGACGCTTTGACACAGACTGTGGCTTATGAGGATCAGCCCCTAGTAGATGGACATGGACCATGATGGACGGACGCCACCACAGGCCGACTCCATTTCTGCACGGGCAGCTTTGATTTGGTTGGGGTTGGCACGCGGTGGCACCATGTCGAGGCCCAGGAGGGGCAACGCTCCACTCATTTGGTGGTTATCATGCCCTAAGAGGACTAACGTCTCTGCACCGAGGGGCTCTCAATTTGTCTTTTGCTCATTTTGGCAATTTAGCATGTAAAAGTAACAAAATGATTTAAAATTGAACTGCTAGCCTTGTTTGCCATTTTGTTGACCTAATTTCAATTCTAAGGTCAAGTATTGTATAAATAGGAGGATGCTTTTCCCCAATGATCATAACACAACTTGCTCCTCATTTAGGAGAGAGACTTCTATCTTTGTCTTGCATTTTTTGGTCTCTTTGAGTGAGGTAGCGCAACTTCTGAAGGTCTTATTTCTTGGTGAAGTGGTGTTTTTGCTATTGGAAGGTTTACAACTAGGGATTGATTAATGTTCTTCATGATTCAAGTGTATTTCTTTCAAAGCTTTTTGAATGAATAGTTGTTGTCTTACATTTACATTCATTGCATCTTGTTGCTTTAACTTAATCTGTGAAACCCTAGGGAGCTCCACACAATCGCTAGGTTGAGACTTTATGTCCCCACATTGAAGGCTTTAACCATTTGGATTTGAGTAGAGTTTAGCTCAGCCATTGCTACACTAGCTTCTCTCTTCTTTTGGTGCTAGTTTTATAGAAATTGAAGAAAGGATTGATTCCAGGCCTAGCCACCACACCTAGGCTTGATTCTAGGGTTTGAAGGCCTGCCTTTGCAACACCTTTTCAGCCATAGATTTCTATTCATAAGCTAGCCGCTTTGCCAAGGAAGTGTTAAGGAAAGGATTAGCTCTTAGGCCTAGCCTCCTGCTACACCTAGGGTTAGCCAGCCTCTCTCTCTTTAGGTTAGGGCCTGGTGGCCTTGCCTTGGCAAAACACCACCAGAACCTAGTTCTCTTGTCCTGATTTTGAAGACCTTCTGTAAACCATTAGTTACCTTTCTTGACTCCACAACCCAAGGCACTAATCAAAAGTCTTTCGTTGAGCTTGTTGTACTTAAAACTCTTTCAAACTCTTTCAAACTTTGCAAACCCTAACCAACCTAGTTGCTAACCCTAGCTTATCTTAGACTCCATCTTTAAGTGGATAGCGTGAGGCTCCCCTTTTAACTTGTGCTGGATAGAAGGGTGCGCCTCATCTCCTCTTTGTAGCCGTGGAGTTAGATTGAATTTTGGTTGGTTGATTTTGTCAAAACGCCCACTTTGGCTGCTGCTAGCTGTCCTCAAGAACACTAAAATTAGCATAGCTGTGACGTTATACTATTATAACTCTTGTCTAAAACCCCAACGCTTTTGGCTTTATCTTCTCGCTCTTGATTGGCATTGAGCCATTGATTACATTTTGCAAAGTGTATTTGGTGAAACGCTATGTTTCTCTTTTCCTTTCTATTTGTCTCATTGATAAAGCTTGACGTCATTATCGCTAAAACATTGTCACTCTTAGGGCTAACGTCATACTTCATTCCTTTAGTTTATGCCCTAACGCCAGGGATTGTTAGCACCCCCTTGATTGGCATTGAGTTGGATACTTGTTCTTCCTAAGCTATTTACTCAAACGCTTTCACTCTTTGTCATTTGTTTTAGCCTATTGTTGAAAGCCCACGCCATACCTTTAGCAAAGATCATTAGTATAGGTGACGTGGCAGCTTTTGAGCATTGATTTGACAATTGGCATTTGTGGATATGATACATGGTTTACATTGCACACATTGAATGCCATTTGTCCCATGCTTTATTGAGAAGTGATTATACTCTTTGTTTTATTAGCCATCATTGACTCTCTGGCCAATACAGACAGACACTGCTCAGGTATTAGAGATAGTCATTGATTCATGAAGTAATCCACGCACATCCTAGTTGTCTTTGTTTTGTCTCACAAACAGTTGCATCAAAGAAAGGATCTCTTGGTGACTATCTTGGGCATCAACTGCGGGAAGGGTTTCCCCTTTGACTTTACCTTATCCTTGACCTTCCTTTATCCAGATTGACATTAGGGACGCCTCCCTCGACTCTGCCCTCCGTATTAGAAAGAGCTCCTATTGAGGTGACATTGGGAAGCTCCTGTTACGCCTGTCTTGCCCTTGACTCAAGCTTTCAATCTTTCCTACAAACCCAAGTATGCATAACAAAATCCAAGTTTGCTCCCATGATAACAGCATGAGTTTTGACATATTTGCAGTAATCATTATATATGGATAGTACATGTCATGCCACTGGGTGGTATGTGGGAGAATGTTACATAACTTCTCATTGTTTGAGAGTTGTGGCCTTACGGGGTTGGAGGACCCTCATGTTGGCTTGAAGCCCCAAAAGGTCAAACAGTCAAAGCTTTTATAAAAGAGGATTTTAGAAGGTAAATACAAAGTGAAGGATGAGTGTACTATAATTCAAAGTGAATACAAAATAAATTATTTAAATAAATTTAATGGATAAATTAGTTGGTTAAACCTAAAATAAGTAAAGCGGGCAAAGTGACCAAGATGTTTCCTTTTAAGGAAGCTACTTGAGAGTATAACAGAGGCAAGGCTCTCTCATTTTACAACAAAATTGAGCATATTGAATAACTATAGGTGTCCGAGGTAACCAAAGGACATTCAAGCCAATTTATGAGGGAAGGTGAAGAAAAGAAGGCCGAATTCAAGGAAGGATAAATCTTTGATGATGTTTTCTATGGTATCTTATTTACATGTCCTACCCATTTTCAGGTTAACAAGTTTTTTTCTAGAATGATTTAGACCATTAAATTTCTATTCTATTGAGGAAACATATCCAAGTATCCGTGGTAAAAAAATCATCTTGTACTTTGTTAGTACTTTTTGAGTTACAATTCGAAAATAGGGTTCATGGCTAGTCCCGAAACTAGTCAAAACAAAGCAAGCCTTTGGGTAAAAATGTCATAACTTCAAGGGCCAGATCCAAATTCAATAAGATCAAACAAAAAGTTGTCAGAGCACAAAAAGATTTCCAGCATGCCATGTAATAGTTTCGATCGATTCAACAAACACTGTAAGCACCCCTTTCTACAAAGATATCTCTAGAATAAGCCGTAATTCAAGGTATGCCATTTTGCTATATAACTACCGAGGTTCCAAGTAGTAAACCCTCGAGGAATTGCATAAACACACCTAAGAACATTATGTATCAGTTTAATATCTCATTCATTGGCTGTACAAAGTTATGATCATTTCAAGTTAGGTTGTTGACTAATCCAAAACTAGTCATGTGAGACTAAAGAAAAGTTTGATGAAGATGCTGGTCTATTGTTGTCAAAGTTAAGGAAGTTTTGCATGTGATCATATATACTAGGTCTATTACAGAGTTACAAATCATATTTGGATGATGAAATTGATGAGGGCTTTTGGTTAAGGTACATGTTGGGTACATGGTTGAGACAAGTAGTTGATGAGGTGGCACATACATGAGGTGTATAGCTGATGATGTTGGTACATATTGACGAGTCATAGTTGATGAGTAGTTGACACATGATTGGTACATACTTGGTACATGGTTGGTTTCACTTGTGTATGGTATAGGTTGATTACATGTTGTTTGGTACAGGTTGGTGCATGGTTGATGCACTTGTTTATGGTACAGGTTGATTACAGGTTGAGGTGCAGGTTGATGCATGGTTCAAGTTGAATGGTATAGGTTTACAACGATATATCTCACAATGATAGTGTGACAGTGGTTCCATCATTCTACTTCTACTTCAGGGCAGTTGAACGGGGCAAGGATAGGTGGTTGTAGCCACCTTTCAGCTATAGCCGGAGAGCATAGGGGGTTGTAGCCTCCTTCTGGTTGTAGCCAGAGAGTTGGGGAGTTGGAGTTTCCCTCAATTTGTATCCTAAGAAACTAGGGGGTTGGAGCCTCCTTCCAGTTGTAGCTGGAAAAAAAAGGAAGTTGGTGCTTCCAATGAATGTAATTCTTCAAGACATATAAGAAAAAACATTCTGTGGTTTTCTCCCGCTTCGGGTTTCCACATAAAACATTGGTGTACTATGTATGTGTATGATTGTTCATTTGTTCATTTCTCATTATTGGATGATAATTCTACATTGATATAACACTTGGGTTATTTGGTTTAAAAAGGATTGTAATTTCTCTATTACTGATTCACCCCCCCTCTCAGTAATCCAACAATTGGTATCAAAGAAGGTTCCTTCAGAAATCAGTTTAACCACTGAAAGGTAGATCATGGAGAGCAACAACTTGTATAAAAATGGAATACCATAGTTTGATGGACAAAAGTATGCTTTTTGGAGCATAAGGATGAAGACATATATACAGGCACAGGGATTTCAAGTTTGGAAATCAATTGTAGATGGATACACAGCACCAACAGTTCCACCAACAAATGAAAAAGCAGTGAAACTTGGTGAGAATAATTCCAAAGCCAAAAATTCACTTTTGAATGGTCTCAGTGATACGATATTCACCAAAGTTGCACATTGTAAATCCACTAAAGAGATTTGAGACAAGCTTCGAAATATTTATGAAGGAGATACAAAGGTCAAAGAAGCAAAGCTTCAAACTTACAAAGGTCAGTTCGAACAACTAAAAATGAAGGAAGATGAAAATATTGCAGCCTACTTCTTACGAGTCGGTGAAACAACGAATGCAATCATAGGATTGGGAGAAGAAATCAAAGCATCTGTAATTGTTCAAAAGGTACTAAGATCTTTTCCTATGAGATTCAACCCTAAGATATCAACACTAGAAGAAAGATAAGATCTAAACTCAATAAGCATGGACAAACTGCATGGAATATTCACAACATATGAAATGAGAACTGAACAGAAAAATCCAGATGTTAAAGAAGCAACCTTCAAAGTATCCAAAAGATCAAACCAAAAGAAACAACAACAAGAAGAATATAGAAGCAACAGTGACGTCTCGAAAGATGATAAAGAAGTGGCCAACTTCGTTAAAAGACTAAAAAAGGGAACCAACGGTAGGTATAGAGGTAAGCTTCCTTTAATTTGT
>SNQJ01S0103933.1:30785-42793 GCA_010110895.2 Picea sitchensis
AAATCCGATCATGGAGTTGCAGAAGAAAAACAAGAAGTTTGTTTGGACAGAGAAATGTGCAGAAGCATTTCGTAGGCTCAAGGAATTGTTGACAACAACACTGATACTAAAGGTCCCTGACATGGACGTGGGATTCTTGGTATGCACTGACACATCCAAGGAAGGCCTAGGAGAAGTCTTGATGCAAGACGGACAAATGATTGCTTACATTTTGAGGAAATTGAGAAGGCATGAGGAGAAATACGCGACGCGTGATTTGGAGTTGTTAGCCATCGTATATGCCTTGAAGGTTTGGAGACACTACCTTGTTGGATGAAAATTTGAACCAAGGACCGACCATTGTGGACTACAACACATATTTACGCAAAGTGACCTAAACGCACGACAACAACGTTGGTCGAAATTTCTTAGCGAGTACAACTTCAAGATTACTTACATAAAAGGACCAGTGAACCAAGTGGCAGATGCATTGAGTCGGAGACCATGCATCTTTTCGGTGTTGCCTCTTCAGAAAAATATACATGAAAATATTATAACTTTACAGTGTGATGATGACTAGTACAAAGAGGTCGAGGGTTTTATCGGACAAAACACAATGATGGTACCACGATTTTAGGGATTTTCATTTGATAGCGATGGATTATTGAGGTTTAAAAATCGGATCTATGTACCACCGAACGACGAGTTGAAGATGTTGATCCTGAGTGAGGCTCATAAAGTAGTTTACATGGCTCACCCAGGAATCATGAAGATGAGGGAAGACCTTAGACCCTTATTCTTCTGTAAGGGAATGAAGGCATACATAGTCAACTATGTGGCCAGATGTCTAGAATGTCAGTAGGTAAAGGCTGAACATAGACACCCAACAAGATTGCTACAACCACATGCTATTCTGGAATCGAAATGAAAGGTTATTTCGATGGATTTCATTGTTGGATTGCCACTGACGACAAGGAGACATGACTCAATTTTCGTAGTAGTAGACACTTTGAAGAAGAGTGCTCACTTTATTTCTGTGCGTACGACGTATTAGGCACCTGACATAGCTAGAGTTTTCATCCGTGAGATTGTGAGGTTGCATGGCATGCCTAAGATGATTATATATGATCGAGGATCGATGTTTATTGGACGATTTTGGATGAGTTTCCAAGAGGCCTTGGGAACCCAACTTAACTTTAGTACCACATATCACCTAGAGACTGACGGGAAAACTGAACGAATGAACCAAACCATGGATGACATGTTGCGCATGTACGTGATGGAACAACAAAAGCGTTGGGAAGAATTCTTTCCACTAGTGGAGTTCGCTTGCAACAACAGTTACCAGAGCACCATTAAGATGGCGCCTTTCAAGTTTCTTTACGGCGACTGTGTCAGACACCTTTAAGTTGGGATCGGCTTGAGGATAGGGTCCTGGTGGGACTAGAAGTGATCCAAGAAGTGGAAGAGAAGATGCAACCAGAAGACAAAGGATTAAAGAAGCGCAGGATTAGCAGAAGAGTTACGCTGATGCACGTCGTGTCAGCCGTAGTTACGTTATGGCGATTGAGTATTTTTGTGGCGGAAACCACATAGGAGTTCGATCAAGTTTGGTAAAACGACTATAGTATCTCCTACGATATTGTGGAAAAAATAGGCATGTGACCTTTTGACTAGACTTGCGGATTTGCAAGGCATATGCACGATGTCTTTCACATCTCTGTTTGAGACATTATGATAAGTGATCTTACACATGTTTGACTGGAACACCTTGCGATGTCGTATGAGGGTGCGGTCACGGCTGATCCGATCCTCATCCTGGATAATCATCATGTTTGACAGATACGACATTGAATGGTAGATCAGGTCAAGGACGAGTGGGACAATTTTAGTCTGCACTCGACGACATTGGAGGACGCATATGATATGCACCAGCAGTTTCCATTTTTGTTTGATAAATAGACATATGATACTGTGATACATTTTATTTTGGCATTTATACTGTGAAACTTCAAGACGAAGTTTAGACCCAGAAGGGGTGTATGTAACATCCCTCTCTGGCACACTGAGCGAACTTATTCTTTGAGGACACTTGCTCGCAAGTGATCCAGATTTGTATGCTATTAAACCTTTTGACTTTGATTACGATGCGTTATGGGTTGATGACATGTTGTTTTACTACATTGACATAGACAGGTGCTATTGACTCAGTTTTACTGAGTGTGTAGGGTTTTGGACCTTGAGGATGCAGAGGCATCGATGGGACCCCTTGGACTCTGGATCGAGTCAGGGAGTGTGCCTTTGGGGTTTGATTGTTTTACTGTGATATTAGTGCATATGACTAGATGATATGATGTGGATATGTTCTGACATGATTTGTTGATGATGCAGGCTAACGATAGCTTGTCGACAAGACTTACGTATGGAGTAAAGGGATCACACACGACTACCAGAGATGTTGAGGGAGAGGTGTAGACAACAACCCTGCCATAGCCTACTAGCACTCCCACCATGGCTCGAACTGTAGGTTAATGATTACCTAGTTCGACAGGACCCACGATGCCATGAGGGCAGACTGTGACAGTCGCTCATGATGATTCTAAGGGGCACACAATAAGGCGGGGGCCCTTAGTCTCCCACAAGTTCACCTGGCGGAGTGTTGACTCCAGGGGTTATTGATATCTACCAATCAGTCAAGAGGCGAGTGGCACCCTTGGAGCATGTAGTGTGTCCTGAAGGGCACGTCGTGCGAAGGAACATATGAGACGAGTGGCACCCTTGGAGCACCTAGTGTGTCCTGAAGGGCACATTGCATTGTTGACGATAGAGGAATGAACCTAAATGGCCTTAGGACGAATAATATGTTAAGTAATTTTTAAAAACAATTTCCTTAATTAAATGTCGCCGAGTACAAAATCTAAGTTCCAAGTCTAAAATTTCGCTAGGGGTAAAATTTTGTCTACCTTTAATATATATATATATATATATATATATATATAATAGATAAAATAAAATAAAATAATAATAATTAAAATAAAAACCACTTAAATAATAAATACGATCTTCATAAAATTTTGTAACATGAAGGGAGTAAGAAATTAATTTATTCATAAGAAATAAAATAAGGGAGTAAGAAATTAATTTTATTCATAAGAAATAAAATATGTGGTTATAAAATGTAAGAGGGAATTAATTATTTTATCTTTGATAATTTAAAATATACCAAATTAATGATAAAAGGAAAAGGGGTTAAATTCCACACCCTCGCCTTTGAGTTCTAGTAAAAGGAAAGAGGAAAAATAAAAAAAATAGGAACTAGGAAGAGAGGTAACATAAAAAGAGAAAAGGGGACCTTAATGGAAAAAGTGGGAAGTCAACTTAGTAAAGAATCTACATTTAAGAGCTTTCTAATTTTAAACTGGATTAGCAATTTCACAATAGGGAAAACCTTTAAAACTTTGTAAGAGAATTTGGGACACCTAGGTTAATCAGGAGAACCTAGGTGGGTGATGGAATTAAGACAATTAATTAATTAAATAAATTAAATAATGGAGGAAGGAAGGGGACAAGTGACACTTGGATGGTAAAGAATTTTGTGGGAGCTTATTTTTAAACTTTTAATTAAATGAGATTTAGGAAGGAAAGGAAGTTTGAAACTCTATAAAATGAGGGAAGGAGAAGGATGAAAGGGGGATCTTTTGTTTGCGTAATTTTATACCGAGAGGAGTGGTAGTCCTGGCCTGTAGTCGGAAGCGACCTTAAACCTTTGGATATGTGTGTGGCTCATTTTGGCTCCTGGCTAAGTGGGAAGAAGAGGCCCCCAGTTACTGATAGGGAGGCACCGGGTGAAGTCTCAACTGCAGGAGGGAGCCGCATCTGAGCGCAAAACATCACTGTGAGCTTAGCTTAACAGCAACAATAATGCTTTCTTTGTTGAATGGTTGATTGTTGTAGGTTTTATGATTTGATATGCATGTTGATTATGTAAGTAGATTGAATGTTAGATTGATATCTGAAATTTTCTTAGCCTATCTCCTTGGTTGTCGCCTCCTATGGCCTTGTTTTCCTGAATGTCATGATCGCCCTGTGCTATTGATTGTGACCTTGACGTTGTTTATCCTTTGTCCCTAGTTACCACCTCGCTGGAGAAGTCGGTCGAGACCGATTCCACTGCCTTCACCTTAGCTGCTAAAAGACCTATGGATCTCAATGCCCCTCGCTCTTCCGTATGGTGGATGATGAAGTGAAGGATGAACCTATCGGCCGCTTCCACTCGCTGATGGCCTCGGGTTGAGTGGGATTGTCTGTGCCTTGGCCGGGTGGATTGATTACCTCCGATTATTGTTTAACCTTCCTCAACCGGCTTATGATCCCTTCACGACGGTATTTCCAGCCGGCAAATTTGTGTTTTACCTTCTTGGAAAATTATGTTTCATGCTTAATATTGGTATGATAGTGATTTTATGCTTTAATGGCAACAAAACTATACCCTGTATGCTTGCATTTTTAATATTGGAATGAGAGTGGATTTGCGCTTTTAATGGCAACAAATTTAAACCTTCAATGCATGCGTTTTTTTTTCTTGAAGAGCAACGAATCTACTTATGTCTATGAACTAGGTAAGCTGGATCTACTGAATTTGGAAGCTTGGAACTAGCTACTGCTTTCGATCTTCATCTCGAACTGCTGCAGCCATTAATGTTCGGGTGTTATTGAAATAATTGATCATTTGACTGTAAAAAGGTATTGGCTAGACGAAAAGAAATAGTACAGAATTAAATCCTCGAGTGTTCTACAATAACTTGATATTTTCCTTGAATCTATCTTCCGATGGTCAACTCTTATCTCCAGATCGAATTCACTCCATATAGTAAAGGGAGGGATATCTCTTCTCAGCTGAGATCTCAAATTTGGAACCATCCAGTGCATCAACGACAGAAACTATCCCCGATATTCCTTTGGTTTCAAACTTTATTTGGTCACCAGAGTTTCACGTCTTCCTTCTATTCGATCGATCCCCTGAGGTTAAGTATAGATTTCAAACTGCCTTTAACAGTAATTTGTTTTTTTCTAGACAGAGAACATTTCGACAGCCATCTCCTTGCAAACCCCTAGTGAACCAGGAGGTGCGAGCAGAGCAACCTTGGATCGGGAAGCTCTAGGTAATGATAAACAAGAGTCAAGAAAAATTCCTATGAAGGACAAATTCTAAATTAATAGAACAAAAAAATATTTCCGACGTAGTGGAAGAAACCCTCATATTGAAATTCTCTTCTCAGGAAGCTCCTGCACATATTAACTCAAGAAAGCATTGTGACTGTTGGATTCTAACTGGCCTTCACTCCCAAATAATAAATTTCTTATTTGTTTTGAACCTGCCTCCATGCACGGCTTGACTGACACAATCAATTCCTAGAGGTATTCCGAGTTTGATGCCACACACAGCTTTATTGCGCTCAATCGGTGAAGACAAACGTATTGCTAATTTAAGACTTAAAGGTGATAGTGAGTGTGTTAAGTAATCGTTGTCTTCATTAATTACCTAGGTTATAGACATTGAATTGTGAATATTATTTTATGCAATTATTTTGTTGTTCCTTTAAATTTTCCAAGGATAAAAGGAAAAATTGCATCTTAACCAAAACAATAAACCAAGTGGAAGAATTTCATGTTATTAAAATAATTGTGTACACCTAAAGGTATGAGATATCACTTACCAAATTAGAGAGATGAGATTTCTTAAGTGGTGCTTATGTATTTTTTCTACATGGAAATATATGGGATATGACAAATACATTAGTCTCGCAATAGTATAAGGAGGTTTTGAGTTTTTGAATCATTTATGTTAGTATTTGTTTAATGATAAGTGAAAATATATTAATGATCTAGTCAAAACAAATTTGAAATTTTGAATTAATATAATATATATTTAATGTGTTAAAAAAATTAAAAGGATTGATGACTTAGATCTTAAACTTTGTGCACATCTGGATTTAGTAATAGATGACATTCTTAGACATTAGTTTTCTAGCGCGTAATTAAAATTGTTACGGATGATCATATTTCATGATGGGGCATTGTGCCTCGAAAATTTAACTGATAAACACTCGTGCCTTGAATTTAGCATGGTCTCTTGGGAGTTACGTGAATGCTTCTCTTGTGCCTTGATTAATCAATGTTTATGATTGATGGATTTTTTAGATCGAATATCGTAGACTATGTGTTTAGCAGTTGTTATTTAATGGGGGTAATAAAATCACCATGCGTGTTGTACTACATGGTGATGTTTTGTGGTCACCAACCTTGGTTACCTCGTACGATGAGGCCAGTTCAGAATCCAACAATTAATTTTGTGTGTTTTTGTGTCCTGAGGAATCAGTAACTAGTTGGCACGGTTCGCTACACGTATCGTTATCCAACCACAATTCCCCTATAACCTCCAACATTCCTACGCACAATAAGGTGTCGGGGAATTGAACTCAAAACCCTCATGAACTTCATTTTCACTAAGATCTCTGTTATCTGAGCTGGGCTAATTTTGTGCGCTTTCATATGAGCATAATCCATGTAATGCTTAAAGTAATTTTGAAGCATAATCTTTTTGTATTGAATTAATTTGAGATTGCTTGTTTGAAAATGAACCATAATTTTGAAGCATAATTCCACTGCTACATGAATTGCATTACAGAACAATAATGTTGATGTTTACTTGTCAAACAAAGAGAGCCAAAACCTTATCAACAACTACGCTTAATTTGTGTAATTTTTGAAATACCATTGTCCAACTCGCTCCAATTCAAAGGAAAAAAGATGAGACACATATTCAAGAAACAAAATAAATATATAACAACAATGACATGCAACATGCACTTATACAAAATATTGTTTTTAAGATATTCTAGAAAGTAATGAACAACAACCACATTTAATTTGCAAAATCATGAGCCCTTAGAAAATGACCTACTTCATTTTCTAGGCCCTTATCATCAATGATATCGTATCGGGCCATTGATACAATGGTTGAAGATGGATTGCAAAGCTAAAATGACTTGGGAGGTTAGTCCCTGTGTTCACAAACATTATTATGCACGATCGAATCCAAAACCTAACCGTTTGCATCAAAACCTAGCCACGCATATGCATACTTGAACCATAGCTTCAATCAAGTGAGATTTCATTAATAAAATTTAAAAACATATCTACCCAACCAATTCTAGTAAAATTTAAAATTTAAAACCTAATTGAAAGTGTCCTCGGTAAAGGAAGCATACACCATAATATGAAAGGCGCTTATAATAAGAAAAGCCACGTGCCATCCTTCATTACCATGTATTTGGCCAACACAACACGTGTCATTAATATGAAATACCATTAGTTTCATCATCCATTACCATGTATCTGGCCAATATCGTTGTAAACCTTTTTTTTTTCCAACTAGTAATTAACCGCATTTTAGAGATATAAATCATTTACATTACAAGTAGCCATTACAATATCGTTGTAAACCTTAATACATTGAAGCGAATTTAAAGGGTCCTAGATAGAGGAAGCATACCCCATAGTATGAAAGACGCCCATAATATGAAAATTCGCTCGTGCTATCCTCCATTACCATGTACCTGGTCAATACTACGCGTAATTATTACCAATGTGCACCAGGATTCAATAATAAAAGAATTTGTTAAAAATTAAAATGTAAGCTCCATGTCCATTCCATTCTCCATACCTAGACTTTTTACTTCCATTGTCCATACCAAGACTTTTTACTTCAAAAATAATAATGAATATGTAAATGCTAAAAATTAAGTAATTTGTGTTGGATTTGTTAAATTATGATTTGTGGTAATTGATAATTTATTCTAATAATTTTTTAATTTGAAAAAGTAAATGTGAAAAGTAAAAAGGTTAGCTGATTCATTTAGAAATGTCAAGAAATTATCAATATTAAATTTTATTCATGGATTTTAGTGTAAGACGAAAAATATGCTGACATCTTTAATTATTGACTATAAATTGAATTTGGAATTAATTAAAAGATTGATTAAACCATATATTCCAATAGGAGGACACCTAAACTTTTTATTTTTTATTTTCAAACCAATAATTTACTCTACAACCAAAATTGCTAAA
Source organism: Picea sitchensis (assembly GCA_010110895.2). Lineage (NCBI taxonomy): Eukaryota > Viridiplantae > Streptophyta > Pinopsida > Pinales > Pinaceae > Picea > Picea sitchensis. Next base: position 38,895 of record SNQJ01S0103933.1, read on the forward strand.
TCATAAACAAAGATAAACTCTGTGTAGTGGTACATTAATTAAACTATATATTGTTTGATTTGATTTTATTAGATGTTTTACAATTTTGATTGATTTGATTAATTTGAAAGTGAACAAAAACATTTTTCTACCATCACACATAGGTTATTTAGATCACAACACTCTCACCCTGCATGAAGGAGATGTATAATTTATTATTAAAATCAAAATTATATAGAAAAAGAAATTTTTTTTTTTTTTTTATAAAAAGATTAATATAAAAAAAAAAAAAAAAAAAAAAAATTTGTAATAAAAAAAAATGTTACTAAATTATCTCAAATTACACACTGCAAATCACCAAACAAATTAAAAAAATCATAAAACTCTCCCCATTACTACACTATTTATTGGAAATCCAAGAAAACAAAACCCACATTTAAGATTCTAAACAAAGATTAGAAAACCAAAAAATTATTCAAATTAAATGTCTCGACAACAAAAATAAACATCCACCTAAAGTCAATGGATATAGGCAATGTGTGTACGAGTGTATAACCTCTTTGCTCCCAAATCAGATGCAGAACATGACACGAAAAAACATTGCATGTATCAGCATTGAATTACTCCAATTTAATTTAATATGAATATAACCACTTTAAACCTTTAAATGTTTTGCACATTAATGTATAGTTACCAAGATGAACACCTTCTAAATCAAAACCCTGATCAGGCGGAGTGCATGTGCCTTTGCTCCAAATCACATGTAGGACATGGCACGAGGAAACATTGCATGTATCATCATTGATTTTTTCCACTTTAATATTAATAAAATCACTTAAATTTTTTTAATATTTGCACCATTTAGTTACCAAGATGATATAGTTATAATGTATAGTTACCAAAATGTATCATTTTAAAGTAAATTTTGATGTGAAATATTAAAAGAAAGATGATATAGGTATAATTTTGATACATTTTAAAGTAAATGTTGATGTCAAATTTTAAAAGAAAAATGAAAATATTTTAAAGTAAATTTTGATGTGGAAATTTAAAAAATAAATTAAATAAGAAAAGATATTAAAATTAATATTAAATTAATAATTACTAAAAAGAAAATATTATAGAAAATTAATATCCACTTAAAATCAAGATTACATTTGTGTTAACTTGTACTTTTTTTTTCTTACATCATATATAAGAAAATATATGGAGTACTTGGAATAACAATGGAAGGTGGAGGGAAAGGTTTTTCAACATGTCTAAATGTATATAAATTGATGAACCTTCCATTGTTTATGTAATATTTTTAAATTAAAAATAAAAACAAAAAACCATGTCAATTTCATATAATTATTTCAACATAGATGTGTTTTAACTTTTTTTAAGATATTTATTATATTGATATCTTGGATGAACTACTAGAAACGATATTATATATTAAAAATATAAAAATAATATTTAATATTACAATGTGTCCAAATAATGATAGGTTTTAAATTTTAATCACAAATATAAAAAACATTGATTTTAAATTGTGTTAATAATTATATGAATACATTTTACATAAAATTGAAACTTTAATATTTATAAAGATTCAATTAGAAAATGAGAAATGAAATACATATATAAAATTTTAATATCTTTTTAAAATTAAATTTTACATATATAAATTTCAAACACATCTTTTGTAAATTCAAACCATTATTATTTTTTAATTGGAAAAAGAAAATAGTTTTAATATTGTAATATGAAAATACAATAAAAAGTAAAATGATATTGATTGAGAAAAACACCACCATTTAGAAAATGCTTCTCATGGACAAAGTATTGGTTTATTTGAATTTCATGTTCTAGAAGGATAATGAATTAAAAGTTTTCATATCCACACCTATAAAGTGGGTATTATTAATATTTTTTATTTAATTTTTAAATAATATTTAATACGAAAGTAGATTAGTCTTTATTTTAAAGTGATATTTTGAATAAATATAAAAAAAAAATTATAATAAATTAGGTGTTTATAATATTGAATAAAATATTTACATTTTAATTTAATAATATTAGAAATGTATACCTATTAATACCAAAAACAATATTTTATTTTAAATCTCTCTATATAAGAAACATGTTCCCAACATCTCATTTCCTTGATGTTGAATTTCCCAAAAAGCTCCCCTGTGTTCTTAAACCTTTCCCATCCAATTGGGATCTTTTCATACCAATTTCCAAGCTATACAATGACTAATTATAAAAATAATAAAAATCACATAGAAATCACTAAGTAATATTTTTGGGTAACTATTACAAATTTCTTTGAATAGTAATTCTAAATAATTAGGAAGATTAATATTAAACAAAAAATCACTATTAAACTTAAATATATATCTCTTGAGTAGTGCAGCGAATTCATCCTTTCCAATGGTTATATATATATATATATATATAACCATATATATATATATATATATATATATATATATATATATATATATCCTAATAAAAAAGTGTAATTCTATTCATCCTAAGAGAACCAAATTATATTTTGTACGTGCTTTAACCCTGACTCAAACATGGAAAATATTTGGTCAAAAAAAAAAATCCAGAAGAGGCCAACGAGCTGGATGAAAATCCACAACAAAGTATACAAAAATAAGAGCTAAGAACATTTGCAAAAGAAAATAGATGTCGAGATAACCACACAAAATTCCACCACAAAGAAGCATGCCAGAAGAGCAGTCTCATACAAACAACCCCGAAGACAATATGGACTAGATCACGGCAGTATGAAGCTCACACATCAACTAGGAATACATCAAACCATGAACAATTCAGCACTGGTGACTAGATGGACCACGTGAGAGCGGTATGAAGCTACCTCATCACTAGGCATACATCAAACCCCGGAAGAGGCGTACCGTGACTAGATGGAGCAAGAACAAGATGAAGCCACCCTATCATCCGGGCATACATAAAACCCTAAGCATACAAAACCAGAGAGGAATTGCGCATAAAATGGAGAGCGTAATTCCCCAAAAATAAAACCTCGCTGAGAGCAAGTAAGCAACAAGATAATCCCTAAGGAAAACTCGATGGTGGATATCATAACAATATTACCATATCTCTTTTTAGAGAGGATCCAAAACTCCAAAACCCAACTACAAAGGATCTGAAACTCGTCACTAGAAAAATTGCTTCCAACCATAGAGCAGAGGGTATGCATCTGACCTTGAACGAACCTGAAACATAATAGGAAGAAAAAATAAGCATCCTGAAAACTCACCAAAGGAGAGGCGACCCACGGAGAATATCGACGACAAGACTACCAGAAACCATGAGACAACACAGGATGGTCCAATGAGAGACCATAGGCAAGAAATCTACAAATCCCGAAGAACCGCACTAGCAACCACGACCTCCATCAAAAAATTCACCTCATCAGAAAATATAGCCCGATCTGCATGAAAAAAATCCATCAGATCAAATAGAGAGAGCCGTGTCATGATCACTGCAAAATCGGGAGGACCGAACCAACACGCGTAGAAACCTAACCACCAACAAAACCTCAATCTACATAACACAAGGTAAGAAAACTTGACGTAGATTAAAAACCCCGAAGAAAGCATCACAACAAAGAAAGGTCGGTGAGAAAAAAATTTGGTGGTGAAGGCACACTACCGCGTGAATTCCAGGTGTGGAAACAGATCGAGGGGTATGCGGTGAGGAAAACCCTAGCCACAGTCCGCATGATCACACACACACACACACACACACACACACATATATAAGCTTCAAAGTCTACGAGAACCTTGTTTAAGAATACAATTTTATTATTTTTCATCTATTTAAACATATTTTTTAAATAAAACTATTCTATTTTTTTTCATCATCATAATGGTATATGATATCATTTTAAAATGTTT
>SNQJ01S0103935.1:0-26234 GCA_010110895.2 Picea sitchensis
TAAAGTTGCACTTGACTGTGAGAGGGAAAGCTAGGGCATCATCGAGTTATTGCAAAAGTGTTTTGAGGGTTTTTATGGTTTGGTTTTTGAATAAGGTGGTTGAAAACTGGCTCAAGGTAATAAAATAAATGAGAAAATCAGAAAAAGAACAGAAAATATCCCATTGACTGGTTAAAAGGTAGTCACATAGATGGATTAAAAAAATAAGGAAAATAGAAAATGAAGTTTTCAATTTGTCAACTTCACACAAATTCTTATCTCAAAATATCATTAAGAAATAAGACCATCAACCTGAAATCAAAACTTGAAAATAATCACCACATCAAATTCTTTACTGTATTAATCAATAATCAAGAAAACAAATGCATTGCAGTTTGAATAATGAGATCAAGCATGAAGAAAGAAAACATAGTAGCAAAGAGTGTCTAACCATCCATATGCCTTCACTATTAAGTGTCAGATAGAATAATAATGCCTTACAAGGAGTTTCAGAATAAGTCCTTTCGATCTCCATTTTTTTCCCCTTAACTTCTCATTCTACAGAGTTTATATAGAAACAATACATAATTATCAAGATCCAAAAGAAATTGATCTGAAAACCTCCTCATTTATATTTAGTTTCTTGTTTCAAATAATCAAGGAGAAGATCCAATCTGATCTCCAATTCGAATTGATGAGGTGGCTTGTCAACTGCTGTCCATCAGATTTTTCAGGAAAACAAATCTGGTAAATTCCTGAAAAATAGGGTCCAACAATCTCTTCGTATATCTTAAATGGTGATAGCTATGTAAAAAATAAGAGAGGTGTTTTTGAAAGAACTCATTCCCATCAAAAACCTCTTTTTTTTTTTCAAAAAATTCATCATTGTATGTTCTCCAACCTCTCCCAAAATTACTGACTAAAACAAGAAATTATTTATTGTGAAATATCAGAAAAATAGGCCTCAAAGATCAATTTGAATCTCTTAAAATGCGATTGTTGTGTAAAACCCGAGAGAGGTGTTTGTGAAGGGGAATGTTCCCAATAAAAACCTCTTTTGGTTTCAACAAATTCATCTCTAGTTGTTCTGCAACCTCTCTTGAAGAAAAGACTAAAACATGTAAAAAATAACAGAGTATTTCCTGTAGCTTTAGCAGAAAATTAGGCCTCAAAGATCAATTCGAATCTCTTAAAATGTGATTGTTGTGTAAAAACCGAGAGAGGTTTTTGTGAAGGGGCATGTTCCCAACAAAAACCTCTTTTGGTTTCAACAAATTCCTCTCCAATTGTTCTGTAACCTCTTTTGAAGATAAAGACTATAACAGGTAAAAAACAGAGTATTTCCTGTAGCTTTTCTGGTTCTGCAAAATAATAGCCTTTGTCATCAGAAAACACTGCTTCAGCTTTGATGATCTGGTGGTTGCTCTTGTTATAGGTCTTATAGAATACTGCACAATTTATTTTCCTTTCTTTGTATCTTCCCCAAGTTTTTGTCTTCTTTTGTTTTCCTGTGTAATGGAAGCCTTTCTACTTTTTCTTTGATAGAAAATTCATTAACTGTGATACTGTTTTTCTGTGTGGCTGCCTTCTTCCCTTTGCCCTTTCTTTGTTTGCTTGGTTGTGGATCAGGATTTAGGGATTGAATCAACCAAGTCTAGGGTTTCTGTGAATTATGATTAGGATGATATGCCACTCTTGTCTAATCCAACTGTGAGGGACTCCCCTTCTCCAATTCGGATTTTGCTTATCTGGAAGTAGGAATTGATTGACAAACTTTGTAACCACATGCTCTTTCTTCCACCATCTTTCTCCTCCAACCACCAATCTGCAAGCTTTAGCAATTATCTATTTTGTCACCAGCATTAGCATCTTCCCGATCTCCACCTCGTGACCATCAAAGTTCAGTGCAAACTCCATGGAGACATGCTCATCATAACCTTGAAAAGTGGTAAGGAATTCAAACCACTCGGAATCTCTGAACCTTTGAGCCATTTGAGGATAATCTTCGAGGAGTTCAGCACCCTCGAGTTATAATCTGACTACCTGTCTACTCCTCTTAGGCGCCATCAAAACAAAATGTTATAACTAGCACGATTCAGATTCTGAATTTGCCACCTGCAATCTGTTAGTATATAACTGTTCCTTTGAGCAAATGTCTGGGCTTAAAATTCAGCAAAATCAGACATAGAATGACAGGTTCAATATAATGATCGTTGAGAATTGGACGATTTGAAATGAGTCCTTTGCGGGTACAGAGCAACCCGATCATGTAACGGTTTGAATCACAAAATGATTCCAAAGCTATTGTGGGACACATGTGAACTCTCAAACCACGATCTGTGTCATCATAACGAAATTTGGGTGATAGGCACATATCAAGGCATGATTATCTTTGCACTATGGGAATAAGGCTATTCCCGTAGTGCTATTAATGACTTAGCATTAATTTGAAATTGTAAAGTTCAAACAGGCATATAAATTGACACATCATTTAAAACCATGTCTTACTACTCCAAACTTAAATAAATTATTCAAAAAGCTAAAAATGTGAAACATAACAAACTGAAAACAAAGATTAAAATCAAACAATGAAGTGCAGGTAGGGAAGGTTTAGGATTAGAGTTTCTCACTAAATCAAAAGCAAAATTAGAGACTAACACCTATATTAAAAAACACAGGTTCCTTATTCTAGTTGATCTTGCCAATGCTTTAAACATTTTTTAATGGAAATATGTTGAGATATTAGGCTTCCATAGTGATACATATAAACCCTTTCCTATCAACCTCCAAAACCATAAATATATTTGTTGTGAGGGTGTAGTACACAAGGTAGAAGTTATAGTGGAAGACTATGTCACAAACATTTGAAGAGTGGATCTATTATTTTTGGATAATTAATGGCTTCTTTGCTTGGAAACCTACTCTAGTAACACTATGAGCAATCCCTCTCCTTTCACCAATATTGTCATGAATATACTATCAAAGGTCTACCACCTAAAATTATATAAACTGTTGACTCCAAACACATGTCCAAACTTCATAAGAAGGGTCATTTTGGATTCTTGGCTCACTTGTACTATATGGAGGAAAATCATTTTCTATGAACTCATAATCCAAGCCTATTTTCCCTATTCTATGTATATAAGGAAATCTTCCAAGTGGTGCTTGCAAAATTTCCACCTGGCATAGGTATGGAACATGTTATTAAGATTGACCCTACTAAAGGTCCCATGGTGGTTTGTCATTATCAATATGTCCATTTTCAAAACTTTGAGATTGAAAGACTTGTGGAGGAACTCTTGGAAGTTGGGATGATAACTCCTAATAAGAGCCCTTATATTTCTCCTAATGTCTTGGCAAGGAACAATGATGATTCTCACTTCCTTTGGATTGCTTATATCCCACTTAATGGAATCATTGCCAAAAATAAATGTCCCTTGCCTCACATTAATGGTTTCATGGATGAGCTATATGGTGCCAAGTTTTTTTCTAAGATTAAACTCTGTTATGTATATTGCTAGATACCTATATGACTCTAGGAACAACAAATTGTTGCATTTTGTACCCATTAGGGTCAATACAAATTCCAGGTGATGCCATTTGGCCTTTGAAATGCTCCTACTACATTTTAGTGCTTAATGAACAAAGCATTTGGTAAGTATCTTTGCAATTCTATCTAATTCTTCTTTAATTGTATTCTCATCTATACTAGAACATTCATAATCGTAGCATAAACAATATGCAAAACAATTAAAGTGCGATTTTTTGAAGACTTCCTTAGAATATATTGACCATATTATCTCTAAAAAAGGTGTTCATACTAATCCTGCAAAGATTTAAGCTATCATTTAAGAGTGACAAGTTCTTTCAACCCTTAAGAAAGTTTGATAAATTTTGGGTTTAGTAACTATCACCATTTTTTATGGAATTTCCCCATTATTCTCATCCTTTGGTTGCTTAACAAAGAAGGATATTGTTAATTTTGGTTTGATCTTGACTTGGTCATAGAGTAGATAAGAAAACCTTTATACGGTCAATGATGGGTTTATTGTTGGTGGTTTACGGGCCCATGGCATTGAGTAACCCATGGTATTTTCCCATGGGATTATATGTGATGAAGCCTATTTAAAAGCTTGAACAACTCCATTGTAAAATGCCTCAAGTGGCTTGGTGTTTGGCCAGCTTGGATAAGGTCAATAAAGATATATATCTTGAGTGGTGGTTTTCCGAGCAAAGTGTTTATAGGGTAAACATTGGCTTTATGTTCTTGTTGGTATTTCTATGTGTGTGGATTTTGTGTTGTATTTAATATTTCTCTCTCCAGGGAATAAACATATGGTATCAAAACATGGGTTGACCTAGACTCTCTCAAGAGAGTGGTATGATGTTGGGAGCATGGAAGACACAAATGAAGAATGGTTCATGGGTATATGAATCATGATAAAATGACACATGGAAATGCATTACAAGGATTAATGTGAAGAATTGGAAAAATCACATTGATGAAGAAGTACTACTCGGTTAAGGAGTGCTCGATTTGACTAATTGTATTTGGAGCAAGAGGGATGTTGGTAATGAATTTGTTTGGTGTTTCATAGTATCACATGCTCTAGCATACAACTGTAAATTATTATTTTTTATGGAGTTGATTTTTTATCACATGTAAAATGGGCATATGGCTATAAGACCTATTTAGACATGCGTACCCTAGGATTGAAGTTCACTAGTGTAAATTCTAAATGTAGACTTAGGTGATAGAGGGGGGGCATGTTATATTCTCAGAAACTCGATAAATAAACTTTGAGGGGGGTAGTTGAATATCCCAAGTTAAGTTTAAAGGGGGAAATGTTGGGTTAATTTTGACTTGGTCATAGAGTAGATAAGATAACCTTGATACAATCAATGATGGGTTTACCATTGGTAGTTTATGGACCAATTGTATTTTCCCATGGGATTATATGTGATGAAGCTTATTTAAAGGCTCGAAGAACTACATTGTAAAATGCCTCAAGCGGCCTGGTCTTTGACCAACTTGGATAAGGTCAATGAAGATATATATCTTGAGTGATGGTTTTTCGGTTAAGTGTTTCTAGGGTAAACATTGGCTTTATGTGCTTGTTGGTATTTCTATGTGTGTGGATTTTGTGTTGTATTTAATATTTCTCTCTCTAAGAATTAACAATTAATTCATCAACTAAGCCACAACAATCGTTAAAGACTTTGAAGGAAGCCTTTGATTCAACTCTAATGATCTCTACACATGATTTTACCTATCCTTTCATCATTGGTGAGACTCTTTTGGGTTTGGATTAATTACAATACTCTTATAGGATGAAAGATCCATTACCTTTATAAGCATGAAGTTGAATGATAAAGAATGAGACATGTCTACATACAACAAAGAACTTTTGGTCATACTTCATGTAGTGGCCAATTGGCATTAATTCCACCTTGCAATAAGTTATTTATTAAATCAATCATCTCATCTTGAAGCACTTATGAAGGCAATGTAATCTAACAAAGTAGCAACATAAGTGGATTAGACATCTTTGATCTTATGACTTTGAGATAATCTATACCAAGGGGGAAATAATATTGTTAAATATTTTTTATCTCAAGGGGATGAGTCACCCACCTTTGATTCCATATTAATCAAATGACTTTCTCAGGTACAAAATCTCCTTGTAGACTACATAGTGGATCCAACTATAGTTCAAATTCAACTTGAAATTATTGATGGTAAGAAGAGCCACCTTTGTACTATCATGAATGATGTCATTTTATTTAAGAGCTAAATCTATTTATGAATTGGATCTCTTCTCATCAAACGTGCTCTTTGGCATGGGCATGGATCCCCCTTTATTGCTCATGTGGGTTTCCAAAAAGATTACAAGAATGCCTCTTGAATTTTTGTTGACAAAACTGGGGCCTGATATTGAGAAGCTTGTGGAAGAATGTGACACTTGCCAATGTCATAAAGTGGAAACTTTTCCATTTCTCAATCTTGTCCATCCCAATTCCATCCCCAAATATTAGAGGTGGGAAGAAGTATTTATGGACTATATCACAAGTTTGTCAATATATCAAGGTAAGGATCCTATATTTATGGTAGTTGACCATTTAACCAATGTTGTTGATTTTATCCCTTTGACTACCTATTTTACAACTTCTATGGTCGTGTATAAGTTTCATGTACTCCCTCATCATTAGTGATAAAGATGTCAAGTTTATAAGTCACGTATGGAAATAATTGTCCAAACTAGCTAGGGTAATTTTCAATGAGTATTATTTATCACCCTCGGAGAAATGGACAAATACATAGCTCGATGGGGTAGATTGAGTGGTTGAGTTATTTGAGATTCATGCAGGGGGTCTCAGGATCAATCCCCTAGGATAGTTATCTGTGTTGCATGCCTTGTCCACTATCCCTACTGAGTTAGGTGCCATAATTAGTGCCTACGGGTTTACACTATGTATCATCCATGAAATGCATGGAAGTGCTTGGGGGTTTACCATGAGGTTTTGCTTGGGGAAAAATGACAAATATAGGTAGTTAATTATTTATTAGAGGGGTATATTCATGTGTACATATGGAATAAGCAAGGTAATTGGATGAGGTGGTTACATTTGGCCAAACATTGATATAATACCACAAATAACTCTTCCACCAAAATGACCCCCTTTAAAACATTATATGGCTATGAATTCTTATCCAAGTTTTAAAGTCCCTACTGTGGGTAATGCACTACATGGAATGCAAACGATATTCAACATCCTAAAACACAACTTGTTAATGGGAACAAATAGAGTGGAATAATAGGTTGACCAACATTGCTCATAAATATAGGTTGAGATTGGAATGTTTGATTGTATCCCTACAAATAGACAACACTTTGATGACTAGGTAAGAATAAGCTTCAATCCCATTCTCATGTCCCAATACATATAGTGCAAGAAAAAGTGGGTTAGGCGGCTTATGCACTAGACATTCCCAACAAGGGAACATTTGTGATGTCTTCCATATCCCCTATATAAAAATAAGTTAGATAATGAAGTGGTTACTCAAACATAGATTCCTCTCATAGATGAAGAGGGCAAGGTAATAGTATAACTTGAGGGCATCCATGAGGTGAATGTGAAAAACCTTCACAAGAGACGAATTAAATGTACAAGATGAAATGGAGGGGTCTACCAAAAGAGGAAACAACTTTAGGATTTTGGAGCATATATTTTACAACACTCGAATTTGTAGATGTTGTAGGGAACAACACCCCCCCCCCCCTCCTCCTTTGTAGCCATTAATTAAAATAAAAAGTACCCTTTCTCCTTTTGTGCTTACATACTAATGTCTCTAGTACAACTAGTTGACATAGTGTTTTTTGGGATAAAGTGGTTTAAGGTTCACATCTTTTGATCTATTATTCATATGATTTAATGATTTGGATTGTATAGAGAACGAAATGAAACACACACAGAAATATAGAAGAGAGCACAATAATATAGTGTAAACCCAACTTCTATCAATGAATAAAATAGCGGAATACTATAGAACACAAACTGGCTAGAATGGTGGTAAGTGGGTGGTAACTTATCTATGAAGAGACATAGATGGTGGCTACACTCATCTGCAAAAGGTAATGCAAGAGGCCAAAAGGATGGCCTTTTAACATAAAGCAAGAACCCCAAAGGTCCTAAATCCCAACCCTAGGAGGCGAAGCACCAAAAGGTGTTTTTAAACACAAAAAGGTATTTTTGGGCGTTAGTTTCTACATCAACCTCCTAGAGGCACAACTTTCACATACAATTTATGTCTAGAGCACATAGTAACTTGTTGGAAATCTTTAATTGATGATTACAATATTGCAACATGGCCTAGGTTTGTCAAAGGTAAACCTAGGCCCTTGACCCTTCATATAAAACATCGTTTAGGGCCTCAAAATGGCCTCAGAAGTTTAGGACCCAAAAAATCATAACAAAATTGCCAAGATGGAGAACTGTGTCGAGTCAGTGGAAGAGGTGGGTGGCCACCAATATCCACCTGGATCACTTAATCATAAAGTGCATCCATATGTTCTTTGCACATCCTCCTCGAAAATCAATCATGAGGCCAAAGATGGGTTCCGATATCGAATTTGTGCAATCTAATGCTTCCTCTAAACATAGGGGCATGTTTTGCATCTTTCAAGTTATTGTATATTCGCATACTTTAAACTTGGGCAACAATGCATCTTTTTAATCATTCCAACAAATTTGTTATAAAATTGGCCTTTATTGTTCTAGTTTTTAGCTTTTAGGATAAACAATTTTTTTAAGAGGGGCATGTTGTGTACTTAACCATAACATCATTATTGGCTATTATACTCTATGTTTATTAGATATTTTGTATGTATTTTCATATTGTATCATTTTTAATATTTGTAAAAGGCCACTGGTATGTTATAAGTGCCTTATCACTTCTATTTGTAATTTAAGCTTTAAGGGGGTTTGTAGGACCCCCTCTTGGGCTCCCTATGATAACACATAAAAATTATCTTTTTAACAATAAGCAATAACCTCTCTTGCAATGAAACAACATAAGCAATTCAAATTTGACCAAATCCTCTAGAACCCAATCTAACCACAACCCTTGCTATGGCGGACCATGTACTAAAATCAACACAGGGTCAAGGATATTTTGTGCCTATGCTTAAGCTCTAAGACAAAGCAAGTGTAATAAACGTACCTAAGCTATCATAACCCTCCCTTAAATGCACTACACCAATTTCTCCAAAATTTTGATGTTACTTCTTTGAAATAGCTAATAATGAACACATCAATTGCTTTTCTCTTTAGCAATATCTTATCATCATGACATGCGAGACATCATCATTAGTCCATGCTTGCACATAGGATACACCAACTACATCATCATTAGTCCACACTCGCACATAGGATACACCAACTGTATCTACTACAATCATAGGATACATTATATGGCTTCATTCCATGCAAAATAATGAGGTTGACCTTTAAGACGTACTCTAAACGTTCTAACTTTTAGTCTTTTTATGGGTATATTTTCCAACTAATTTTGTTTGAAATCTGGCTAGAATATGTTGAAATTGCATATTTGAGTTGTTGGGATTGGACAATTCAAGTGCTCTAGGGGTTTTTCAATGTGTTGAATCCATTTATTTATTTAAAAAAACAATTTAAATAACGAAAAATTGTGATTTCACCAAAAATTATATAATCAGATTTCAATAATAATTACCAAAAAAGCCAAAAAATAAAACATTTAAACTACACCAACCTTTAATATCGACAATGATAAAAATTCACACTTACTATGATATCATATTAAATTCTCGATCTACTATTACTTAAATATCAAATATAAACTCAAAATACCTCTCAAATATGTTAACATGAATCTACTCATACAAATCATTAAAATCTAGAAACTCACGTGCATATAGAAATGTAAAATATGAACCATAACCATAATCTACTTGTAACATATGAACCATAACCATAATCTATGATTCATGTCTTATTGAACTGTAAGTACATATTATCCTTCTTCTAAACCCCTATTTCCACTTGCTTGTCCTCCCTCACAAGTATGAAATAGGACACCGCATTACTTCAAAGTGTTCCCCAAAAATGACAATACGTACATATATTAACAAAAGTATATTGTATTACACGGTACTCAGAAGTAAAAAGTATGGTTGAACTCAAACCACATAAACAAAAACACATATACTAAAACATTATAAATAAAAATATTAGAGTGTCACTTGAATTAAAAGTAATTACTCATTTATCAAAATTAACACGAGCGAAGAAAAGCTTTTATACAACTCCCTTTTTGTCCCTAACCTAGTAACACCCATTTATTTATTTATTTATTTTTGGTCATGACGTACATCATACGCTATTTTAAATACAAATAAAAATTGCATTCAAAAGAAGTCCGTAATGAATAATAATTAATTTAATGGTTGTACCATCATTGAAAAGTTTGAAAAAATATATTTAATTTAATTTAGTGTAGTTTGGATGGGTTGTCAATTAAGTTTATTTGAATGGTTGAAAGTAGAAACGTTATTATGTGCATTCAATGGGTGAGATGAAAAATGTTATTCATATGTAGAGAGTTAAATTTCACTTGCAATATATTTATTTTTCATGAATCAATTGTTGACTAAGGTTGGCAAGGTGTCAACAATCGAGGTGACAATGAGGAATCAAGGGAAGCAACAAGTATTTTCAAAATTTTAGGCGGGAAAATTCCAGAGTAAGCCATGGCAAAGGTTTGGATCTTCACTAGTCTAGTAGGGTTTTGGAGGGCCTCCACAGCCTTTCCTTTTTATCTATACCTTCTCTACTGAATAGGTTTTAGTTTTTTAGTTAGCCTCTCAGAGGCTTTATCGCAAGTTCCAGCTACTTTTAGAGCTTCATCCTTGAGTTGGTGGACTTTATTATAGTCTAATCTCTCCTCCCGACATTTTAACTACTATTCTTGGTAACTGAATCCTATCTTCCGGGATCGGAGGTCTCTCCTACATCTACCGTTGGGTTTTGGTTAGTGCTTCACAGGTGGACCTCCACCTTTGCTTCTGTCAGTTTCATTACTTATTAACAACCTTCATTGGACTTTGGTGAGATCGTAGCCCTTGATTTATGCACTTTGGTTTAACTGCTCTCCAAGTGGAAGCTCGATGGCTCACAAACGTTTGGAGAATATAAATGCAGAGCTTAATGTGTTATTAAATGCGTCAGTAGATGGACTTTGGCAGGAGGAAGTAGTTAATACGTCCCATTTTACTTCGGAGGTGTTCTCGGGGAAATAGTCCATAGGTTTATGTTCCACTAATAAACAGTCCGATACTCATAAATTTTGTCAAAGCTCTAAACAAGGTATTGCTCCTTCCTTAGATACCTTTCTACCAGCCCTGTCAGAGTCTTCTCTTGGTGTTCCGTTTCAGAATCCGATGCTCGGTCCACAGAAAGACAGTAGAGGGATTGGTAATATTATTACTCATTTTAAAAATCTTGGTCCAACTACAACACGAAAGAGCCGAAGACAATGGACCACAAATAAATCAGTTAAAAGAATGGTATTAGGCTCAGACATTAGGTTGGAGGACACCTGCAGGATGGCGCTTTGCGGCTTAGTGGGGAGATTCACATATTGTAATTTATGTGAGGAGAAATTATAGGTTTGGATGGAGCGGTTTTAGTTTCCGGTTCTAGGATATCTTCCAGAGGTTTATTTCCTAACTAAAGGTTGGATAGGGTTTATTTGTAGCTGTCCGGAAGATGTAGCGACTATGTTAGGAAAGAATTGGGTTAATGGAACAAGCAGTCTCATGCTTAAGAGATGGTGGGTAGCATTTAACCCGGAGACAGAATATTTCTCCTTAAGGCATATGTGGGTTCTACTCTCGGGGTTACCTCTACATTTGTGGAATGAAGGGGCGTTGGAGGCCATTGGAGACTCACTAGGAAAGTTTATCTTGATAGATAGAGGTAATATTGAGGCGACAACTAGAAAATTTGGAAGGGTATTGGTTGAAATGGACGTTCATCTGGGATTGTCAGAGACTATAGAGATTGAGTGGTGTGGTAATCGTTGTCTTCAGAGATTAGACTACCTTGGGATCCCGTTCAGATGCAGTTACTGCAGAAGCACTTCGCATATGCGACAAGATTGTAAAGGCTATGAAGATGTTGTTTTAACTCAGGAAGATACTGATATTTTTTATAGTACTCCCGAATCTTCTGTGGAAACTGACTTCTATGGATTAGAAGAAGTTCATCGGGACCAGGTCGATCCCAACTTCTTGGAGAATTCTTCTTCTGTAATCGGTAAGTTACAAGCACATTGCCCTGTCTTTTACAATTATATTTCAATGTGGGAGCGAGATATTATAAATTCCTCTATTTGGCTTAAGAGTGTTACCACAAAGTCTGTTTCGCCACCTTTAGCCGAGACAGGGGGATCGGTTGGTATGTGTCGGTCCCTAGGGGGTCGAGAATCCTTAAATATCTCAATGAGTGTAACCCCACCTTTGGAGCCAGTGACTAACACTGACAGTTTGGATTTATCAAGAGTCCAAAAAGCCTCTCGTATTTCTCCTCTAGAACCTTCCATTCCTACTGAACCCATTAGTAGTCCGGAGACTAGTCATATGATGACGGGTCACCCTGTCTCGCCAACTGGGTATAGATAACCGGAAGAGGATGAGTCAACCCTCTCCGTTGTACTGGACTCACTGATTCCTTTCATCCGTGGAAATGACACAAGTGTACAATTACCAATTTTTCTAGGGAAATCGATCATTGACCCAGTGGTCGGGATTGGGGAGGCTAGCAGTTCGAGGTCTACGGTGATTGAGGCTGGAAAAGAATTTGTGTGGTCAAGGGGATTGGGTATTGAACACTCATCTATTAAAACCAGAAGCACACGAAAGAAATCCACACTTGAGGCTAATCCTGAATCTATATCACATACTCCTATCGAAGGTGGGTCCCTTAGAGCGTTGAAGGCCCTTGCGAGGTCCAAGTAATGTTATTACTCTCACTCAATTTAAGGGGGATTGGAGGCTCCCTAAAATTAGCCTCGGTTCGAAGTGTTTTGGACAAGACTCAGCCAAATATCGTTTTCTTTCAAGAGAATCTGGTTCATTCTGAAAAAATCCGTAATTTCTTTCAATTTCTTCGGCCTAAGTGGTTATGTCGTGCGGAGAACTCTGTGGGTAATTCTAGAGGATTAATGGTTTCTTGGGATCCAATTTTTTTTTATATGGTGTCGTTCCTGACGTGTGGTGGGATCTTTTTGACAAGTTACTGTTTAGAAAGAAAAAGACAGATTAATCTCCTAAATGTTTATGGGCCTTGCGTGGAGCGCCAACATTTTTGGGAAAGACTGGAATCTTTTGGCTTGCTGACCTTGGAAAATCTTATTCTAGCATGGGACCTTAATTTGATTTTATCTACAAGTGAAATATGGGGCGATGTGGCCTCCCTGGGGTCTATGGAAAAAATTTCATCAATTTTTTTCATAAAAATAAGCTCATTGATATTGTTCCAGGGAAAGTGGCACCTACATGGAGAAATGGTCGAGCGAGAGAATATTTTATTGCTAAGAGACTTGACAGATCCTCACTTTCTGAAGTTATAGTGAATTCTATTGGCATCTACAGAGCTTGGGTGGAATTCCTATTTATTTCAGACCATGCCCCGATATTACTTCAGCTAGATCTCCCTCCGCTTTATAAGGCTTATCCGTTCAAATTCAATGCAATGTGGATTATAGAGCAAGGTTTTATTTCAATGGTTCAAAAACTGTGGACAGATCCAATTTATCTAAACGAGACTGGTAAGCAAAGGTGTCTTGTCTCGAAATTAAAAGATTTAAAAGCACTTACGAAAGTTTGGCAGAAGGAACAAAGAACTAGTAAAAATGCTAGGCTCTATGGACTGGAGAATGAGATCTCCTATAGGTTACAAAATTTGGTGGAGGGCACTTGTCTCAGCTTGGTAGATTTGGCATTAAAGGAGTTGGAACAAGAAATGAATACTTTACCTAAGGAAATTGAGGAGTAGTGGCGCCAGGGAATTCGAGCAATCTGGATTCAAAGTAGAGATCTAAACACATTTTTTTTTCATAATTTCGCGAGCTTCAGGAGAAATAACAAGTATGTTTGGGAGATACAAGATGAAGAGGGACAAGTTTACAATGGTTAGGAAAATATTAAAAAAGTTGCTTTAAAACATTTCAAAGATTTTTACAATGAACCTATGGTTCCAACTCTTGGAGAACAAGTTAGGGTGGTAGCACTGTTTCCAAATATTTAAAATGACGTAGAGGTTGAAGCCCTTTTCAAACCTATGGACAAGGAGGAACTGAAGAAAGTAATAACAAATTTTAAAGTGGATAAGAGTATGGGCTTGGATGGCTGGACAATGGAGTTTTTTAAGCATCTTTTTGATATTGTTGGGGTGGGTCTTCTGGAAATGATTGAAGAGTCTAGAACAAAGGGATTTATTCCAGGGGCATTAAACTCAACATTTATTACTTTAATTCCCAAAGTAAACAAGCCTCTTCATTTTGGAGATTACAAACCGATCTCTCTGTGTAATCTTTGCTACAAAATCATTTCAAAGATCATAGCAAATCAGATTAAACTGATTCTTTCTAGATCGCTCGCGGAAGAGCAGCTGGGTTTCTTACAGGGGAGACATATACAAGATGCCATAGGCACAGTACATGAATGCATTCACAACATTAAAAAGAAGAAATCAAAGTCTTTGGTATTAAAGGTTGATTTACAAAAAGCATATGATTGTGTTAACTGGGACTTGTTGCGGATGCTACTTCTTCAAATTGGTATGGGCCTAAATATGACAAACTGGATAATGAGTTGTGTGGTTTCTACTTCCTACTCAATTGTAATTAATGGAGAAGCCACTGATTTCTTTAAAAGCGGGAGGGGCCTAAGGCAAGGATGCCCCTTATCACCTCTGCTTTTCATATTAGTTAGGGAAGGATTGAGCCTCATTTTGAAAGAAAGCCAAAGAGAAGGTAAGATGACACGTATTAAAGTTTCTAGGTCAATAAAAATATTACATATTCTATTTGTGGACGATGTGATCATAATGACAAGCGCAACTATGTAGGAGTGGCGGGAGATTGATAAAGTGATAATTTTTTTTCTGTTTGACCTCTCGTTTAAATATAAATGAAACAAAGTCTACATTTCATCAAGTTGGTCTTTCGGATCATGATCTTATTCCCTTCAAAGCTTTTTTTCCTTTCATATTTATGGAGCTAGATGTGGGGTTCAAATATCTTGGATTTTTTGTTAAGGCAGGAGCACAACGATCCGAAGATTGGCGTTGGTTAATAAAAAAGGTGGAGAAAAGGATTAATAATTGGTGCTATAGGTCGATTTCCTTAGGAGGACGTCTCACCCTCTTGAAAGTTGTGCTAACTAGCCAACCAATTTATTGGATGTCTCTGGTAGTTGTCCCTTGCTCTGTCTTGAATACTCTAAGGAAACTGATGTACAATTTTCTATGGAAAAGAAATAACGACTCTCACCAAATTCACTTGTGCAATTGGGAGTGGATTAACCTTCCTAAGATATATGGGGGTTGGGGCATACACAATATCTTTGACTTTAGTAAGTCGTTAGCAGTGAATACTCTTTGGTGAGTGCTTATAGGAGAGGGCATTTGGCATAGGGTCGTGATAGACAAATATCTACATCATGCAACTGTGATTAACTGGTTTAGATCACAGTCTTTCCAGCAGACCGGGGTTTCTAGAATCTGGAGCGAACTATTAAAAGTTATTCACTTAGTAATGCATGTTTTAAGTTGGATTCCAAGGATAGGTCATCTTATTGCGTTGGAAAAGGACCGGATCTTGGGTATGGGAGATAGCTCATTTCTCTCTAGTAATCTTCTGATTGTTTTAAGTGAAAAAAACATCTTTACTCTTGCACATACCAAGAATTTATCAGATAACCAGACTTTTTCTTCCTATTGGCTTTGTAGTAGTGATCTGGGTTTAGAAGGCGATCATGCATTGGAGTGGGATCAATTCAGACATGCACTCATGGATTCCAGAGCACTTGTCCAAGATTCGAGAGATAAACTTATGTGGGTTGGAGGAGATAATTCAGGATCTCCTTCCGTTAAAAATTTCTATATGAGCATTATTTCTTCTAAAAGGATGTTAAAAGTAGAGAAGTGGAGACAATCCATTTGGAAATGGAAATCCCAATTAAAAATCAAATTGTTTATTTGGATAGCGATGGAGGGTAAAATATTAACTTGGGACTCTTTGCAGAAAAGGGGATGGGAAGGACTTGGGCATTGTCCTCTGTGTAAACTTGGAGTAGAATCTGTCATACACCTTTGCAAACTCTGTCCATTTTCTATTTCAGTCTGGAATTCGATTTTAAAGGAGTTAAATTTGAAAAGTTGTTGGTCTGGGAACACTCTTTCGGAATGTTTAAAAGACTGATATTTGGAAAAGACAGTCCCCACTCAGATAGCAACTCATATTAGTTGGTTCATCTGGCATGAGAGAAACAAAGTGCTTTTTGAAGAATCCATCCCGTCTATTCAAGCAATGATTTAGAAGACACTGGCATTACAATCTAGATCTTTTTCTCAACCGAAGGATAGACCTCTGAGGGATATTCTGATCTCTCAACAAAAGGATTCAACACTGGCATGGTCTGATGGAGCAGCTCAAGGAGATGGCAGCATGTGTGGTGCAGGTGGTGTAATAAAAGCTTTGGATGCTACTGTTATTAGATGGACCTTAAATTGCGGCAGGGGAACCAATACTAAAGAGAAACTCATGGGAGCTTGGGCCACACTCTTGTTAGCAGATCACTTATACTTACCCTACATCCATTTGCTAGGAGATTCAAAAGTAGTTACCGATTGTCTTTTAAGCAAAGGCAAACTTCAGGTAAGCTCCATGGAAGGTTGGAAAGCTAGAATAAAAGCAGTCTCAAAGAAGTTTCAGTTTATTAGCTACCAACATATTTACAGAAATTTTAATACTGAAGCAGACAAGTTATCAAAGCATGCCATCGAAGAACGAGAGGGCACTTTATCTTATAATCTCTGGACAAATGGAGTTGAAGGACCTAGGAGATAGATTTGGATCCATTAGTCTTTTTGGGGAGATACTTTAACTGATCAGCAGTATAGTTTTATATACTTTGTTAGTGGACAAATATTCAATTTTGTTTTTTGTTTTTTGATGATGTCTTGCTTTATTGATTCAAGTATGGACTTTGAGCATACCTGAGAATAACAATCTCCTAATCTTTTTTGTAATATTTGGTTGAGTTCTCTCTTAGTATTGCCATGTAATGGATCCTCAAATATGAGATGAAAGATGTAAAAAAATTATGTCTAATATAATTGAGCAATTTTTTTCCTGGAAACAAGGTGCCAACAATCTCATTTTTACTTATAAACTTGCGTGTAGGACAAGACATTACATGTAAAAAAATAGAGTTCAGATGAACCTAATATTCAAGAATATGCATTTCCTTTTTTAAAGTTACATATTCAAATCTTAAGGGGTAAGGTATGTACACTTAAGTAAGCTTAATAATCAAATCATTGTGAAAAACGAGACCATTTATCTTACAAATAAAAAGATCCCATACATCAATTTTACATTTAACTAAATAATAATCTTTAATTATATTATTATTAATTTTTTAATTAAACTATATAAACAATTATCTTTTTTAATTCTTAAATCTTAAAATAAAAATAAAAAATTAAAAAAGACACTCCACATTTGAATATATGTAGGAATATTAAATGTTTTTGTTAGAAAAATTACCTTTATAAAGGTGGCCCCTTTTTTTCATACGTTTAATAGGTACATTTTATATTTGATGTTTAATTTTGACATTCATCACCTTTGATTGAGAGTTTAGTTTTTTTTTATTTGATTGATAGTTTAGTTTTTTATTTTATTTTAAATTTAAATTTAAAGTTTTAAATATATATTTTGTTTAATTACGATATTTTATTTATTTATATGATAATGGCGGGGAGGTTTGTGGCTAGGGTTTCCTTGGTCGCAGACCACTTGCACATTCTCTCCTGCGGTTTGAGTGGGCTTATCTTGCGGCCTCCCTCGCCCAGATGTTCTTTCTCCCCAACGTCTCTCTCCATTATGGAGTTTCTTTTTTCTAGATTATCCAAGCGAGGTTCCTTTCCCCATCGCTAGTTTTTTCGTGCACAGTTCAGGCTCTTTTGTTGGTGGCAGTTTGTGGTTTCTAGTGGCAACTCCTTCTGGGGATGTTGCGTCTTCTTCCCGAGCCTTTCACTTGCTCAATTCAGGGCCTAGTGCCCGAATCCGTCCCTAGATCCATTTCTTCTTCAATTTCGGTTTGTGGATTGCTTGTGGTGCGTCTAGGGGGCGTCGTCTGAGTTATTATTTCAGATTTGTTGTTTTCTAGAGAGGTGGATAGTTCATCCTCAGTGGGAGTGAAAATCTAGGATTGAGTCTTGGTGATTCTTCCTTTTTCTACTACTTTTTTGCGGTTCCTCTCTCGGGTTTCTTCGGTTGTTCAGGGTTTGATGTGTTCTCATGATCCAACTCCTTTTGGAGGTTATTGATGTCTCTTTTCATCCACTTGACATGGGTTGTGATAGAGATTTGAGGTCCTGTCTTGGGCGTGCGGTTTTGTGAGATGGCACTTTGAGGTCCTGTTGGGAAGGTGTGCAGTTTCTGGTCACTTGTTGGTCGAGGTCTCCATTGATTTGCTACTTTTTGGTCTTGTTGATCTGAGGTTTTCATACCTCTCTGACCTGGTCTTTCCAACCTCCTGGGTTTGTTGGGAGTGCATTTTTTGGGTTTTTCATCTCACGGGTTCTCTAGTGTGGGGTCTTCATTGACCCAGTTCAGGGATCATTTTGAGTTAGTCTTTCTTCTTTTTCTTTATGGCGTCTCTGTCATCTATATTTCCCCTTAGGATCTATCTACGCATGTGCTAGATGCACCTATAGAATGTAATTTGATTCTCTCCAAATAAGTAAAATTACATTTTTTTTCCAAGGATTTTTTTTTTTTTTTATTTAATTGTTTTACCAAATTTTAAAATGTATAATATATATTTTATTTTATAGAATTTTAAAATGTATACTATATTTTTTAATATATTTATTATAGTAATATATGTTGATGGGATATTTTTTTTTTATTTCTTAATTTTTTATTAATTGATTGGAAATTGAATGAAAGTTTTAATAATACTAACTACTTTATATTTTTCTTTGTATATTTGAAATTTTCAATTTGTATGACATTTTCGTTCCCTAGTAATAATATTTCTAAAGTATGTTTGAAATTTTCAATTTGTATGACATTTTCGTTCCCTAGTAATAATATTTCTAATATGAACTTTATCATTATGTTTATGTCCCACAAACAAGAGAGTTTTATTTACTAATTTAACGACTAAGTTATAACTTTAAATTAAATTATTATTTTATTTATAATAGCACACCTTTTACTACTATATCCATAATATTTATAAAGATATTCTTATGTATGTATAACTTTATTAATAAGTGTCCTACAAATAAGAGAGTTTTATTTACTAATTTGACACGATTAAATTGCAATTTTAAATTAAATTATTATTTTATTTATAATAGCATACATTTTACTACTATATCTATATTTATAAAAATATTTTTATATATGGATGACTTTATTAATAAGCGATGAAATCCATAAAATATGAATTATGCTATTTTTCTATTTATTGACTTATTTTTTTAAGTTGGTAAAACTTAGAGCTCAAACATAACACTATTTATTAGATAGACACACATCTTTAATATCTAATTTTATATTTATTAGACATTTACATTTTTATGTCGTAAGGTGTTTTCTCTTTGTGAAGTGTATATATTGATGTGACTTTTGGAATTTGCCCTATCCATCTAGATCTATTGGATGACATTGAGATGCTTTGAACCATTTATCTGAAATATCGACTGATTACGTATATATTAATTGTAACATTTTCCTTATCATGATTTACAATAACTTAGCTTGTTTAATGGACTTTATATGGCATATAAGATCTCATGGCCAACAAAGATGAAATTATGCCAATGCTCTATGACAACGATATCGACATCGTGAAGGTTGACATGGTGGGCAATGATGCATTGAGGGTGGTGTTCTTTTACATCGTATGCAAACCACACCACATGGGATTGGTGGTGGGGATGGGGCAGAAGGAGGCCTATGTTCACGACGAGGTGTAGTCCATGTGTGGCATCCTCACTCTCAAATACCCAATTGACCACGACATCGTCTCCAACTAGGATGTCATGGAGAAGACTTGGCACCACATCTTCAATAATAAGCTATGTGTCGCCCTCGAGGAGCACTTATTTTCGTTGACAGAGCCCCTGCTAAACCATGAGGCTTGCTGTGAGAAGATGATCGAGATAATGTTTGATACCTTCAGTGTCTTGACCATAGTTATTGCTAACTAAGTTGTGCTCTCACTTTATACCAATGAATGAGCAATAGGCATTGTGATAGATCCAGGTAACATAGTCTTGCATGATGTGCCCAGCTAGAAGGCCTACATGTTGCCTCATGCAATTTTATGCTTGGAATTTGGTGGACTATGACTTGATGATGGTGTTGGTAAAAATACTGGCAGAGTGTGGTTATTCCCTCGCAACAATCGTGGAGTGGGAAATTATGCACGACATGAAGGAGAAGCTAGGTTATGTGGCTCTAAACTACTAGTGGGGGCTCCAACTTGTTGTCAAAATGTTGTTGTTGAAGAAGAGCTATAAGCTTATTGTTTGGAAAATAGTCATAATCAATGTTGAGAGTTAATGTTGCCTAGAAGTACTATTTTGTTTGTCAAATGATTATTACAAAATGAGACATTTATTTAGGGAATTTGATCATTCTCAGGATGATCTTGCAAGAAATGATCTAGTGTGGCCTTGAACCCTCTTTTGGACACACCATTATAAAATAGGGATTTAATTATCAATTACTAATGGAAGAAAAATAGTGGGTTAACACAAATGTTTTAGATGTTCTCAAAATAATTTAACATGAATTGATTGTAATGTATTACACCAATAAAAATAATTATTAGTTAATAATTTTTTTTAATTATATTGAAAAAAAACAATTAATTTATTTTTAAATATTTGAGTATGTAAATTTTTATAGTTCACCATAATTGTAGTTTAATTTTTAGAATATTACAATAATTATTTTTAATTATATTGAAAAAAAAACAATTAATTTATTTTTAAATATTTGAGTATGTAAATTTTTATAGTTCATCATAATTGTATAGTTTAATTTTTACAATATTACACTATGTCAAAATTTAAAAATATCCCTTAAACTATTATCTTTAAATATTTTTAAAACATGAAAAAATAAAAGAGAAGAAGATTAAACATTTTAAGATTTCAATTTGTTTTCAATTTTTTTTATTGAAATGAAAAAATAAAAGAGAAGAAGATTAAACATTTTAAGATTTCAATTTTTTTTCAATTTGTTTTTATTGGAATGTGTTTAAGTAATCTTAGTTGAAATTGTTATTTTTAATGCAAAAATGAATCAACCCTTTAAAAATACCATATTACAATCAAATTATATAACATAACGTTAATTGTATAACGTAACGTTAACATTTAATATCTATGATTTGATTAATCCAAAATTATTTTTTTTCGAGATTTCATAGAAATAAGAAATAATAAAAATGTTATTGTAAACAACTAAAAAGGAACAATTTCGTCATACGTTTAGACTATTGCAAATAAAATATATGCACCCCCAAACTTGTTTTACCTCAAAGGCATATTTTTATTTATGTCTCACCACTTTATATTATTGTCTTTTATAAAATATATGCACCCAAAAACAAGTTTTACCTCAAAGGCATAATTTATTTATGTCTTAGCACTTTATATTATTATCTTTTATATGAAAGTAGATGGATAATCAACTCTTAACCTTTGTTAACCCTAAATGATAGTAAAAATTAGATATTATGAAATTTAAACAACATTGAAAATGGAGGGTCAATGATGGCGTGCAAGTTCTAATTCTTTTTAATTGATTACAAAAGGCACATTTAAATGTAGGGAAGAATGATTTCAAAAGTTCATGGAAATATCACATGGATGATTGGAAAGTTCTATAGTCTCCCATGACCATATAATGTTCTTAGCACGGAGAACCCACAAATCAATTGCTATGTTGAAATTTATTTCATATTATATATATCTATATATATATTGTAATGTAAGTAATTTTGTACGTGTAAAAAAAAAAATTTAATAATAAATTTTTATTTGTTATGGTTATTTTATTATTTTAATTATTTTTTACAATGATTTTATAGTTTCATAATAGTTAATTTTTATTTTTTATTTTATAGATTTCAATTCTAACACTTTTTTTTTTTCTATTATTTCAATGTTATTTGTCTATGATGATGGGTGGAGTGTTTACTTAAAATATTGGACATTTCAAAATTTCATACATAACTTATCTCCATAAAACTCAAGCAATAATATGACAAACTTTGAAAACCTACACACTTAGATTTTAAATCTCTATGGAGAGGACTATCTCAAGGAAACTGGGATTGTAATTAAAATTATGAAAAGAGTTACTAACCTTACTTTCTTAAAGTGATACCAAGATCCTTTTATCCACTCGTATTCATCAACATCATCAAAGGTCTGATCTCAACCACATTTTTACAAGAGCCACACATGTTATTCTTCGTGCAGAAATTCACTTTACTAAGTCATATCTCATCCACTCATCTCATAAGGTTTTTAAGCTTCATCTTAAACTCTTGTCAATTATTTGTTTTGATATATGGTCTATTATTGACCGCAGGTCATAAAATGCAGCTTATAATTTCTTTGAATTAACCTCATTAAAACAAATTTGTAAATGTAATAAATTAACTACTAAGCTCCATAATTCACACCCTCTGCATTCTCATCGTCTGACCTCTCTTCAGCTTACCTTTGAATCTTTTATGTTTCCTCAATCACCCAAAATGATGTTCCCATTTCCTCATCGTCCCAATCGAGTTCACCATTGATACATATCTCCTCTCATTCCCAACCTACAAGTTCCTCAGTTTCCTCAATGATCATCAACATCATCAAAGGTCTGATCTCAACCACATTTTTACAAGAGCCACACATGTTATTCTTCGTGCAGAAATTCACTTTACTAAGTCATATCTCATCCACTCATCTCATAAGGTTTTTAAGCTTCATCTTAAACTCTTGTCAATTATTTGTTTTGATATATGGTCTATTATTGACCGCAGGTCATAAAATGCAGCTTATAATTTCTTTGAATTAACCTCATTAAAACAAATTTGTAAATGTAATAAATTAACTACTAAGCTCCATAATTCACACCCTCTGCATTCTCATCGTCTGACCTCTCTTCAGCTTACCTTTGAATCTTTTATGTTTCCTCAATCACCCAAAATGATGTTCCCATTTCCTCATCGTCCCAATCGAGTTCACCATTGATACATATCTCCTCTCATTCCCAACCTACAAGTTCCTCAGTTTCCTCAATGAATATCTCCACATCCTCACTTTATGAAGCTTCCTTCTTATCACTCTTAGCGCTTGTTTTGGACATTAAGTCGGTCTCGGCCCGCCCACCCGCTCTATAGCTGACAACTCATCATATCTCTCCTTCACAAGTTTTCTCTTCTTCAATTCCCGAGCATTTCTACATGTATCCAACTATTCCAGTGACTCCTTCAACAGTCCAATATTTTACCATGGAAAATTTATCCATCAGAAAATCATTCGAGCATTTTTCCTTCAACTTCCTTCATCGATCCACCACTAACTTTGCATACCCTAATATATCTCCTCTTTCTTCCACATGTTTACCCAATTGTGACATTATTAATTTTAATTCATCTTCAATTTCCAATGAGGATACTAATTATTTTTATTCTATTTTGTTATTGATTTCAAATGATAACTTTAATTCTTCTTCTCTAAATTCTAATAACAACTCTAATATAGTTTTAAGTTATAATGAGAGCTCTAATTTTTCTTTAATGCCTAATGATAACACTAATATTAGTGACCTTTTGAACCTTATTCATTCACTTGTAATCTTTGACCCAAACTCTATTAACATTCCTCTCATTCCCCTCCAAAAACACCCCTCATCCTCTTCATTTTCTTATTTGGTGAAGGTTATAATTTTATCTTCTTTTGATCTTGATCCTCATTCCATCCATATTATAGAAAAAGACTTCAAATTTTCCCTTGACCCCCATCATATTCCCATAGAATATATCCTTTGCTCTATCGAATCCATAACACATCCTCTTCCCACACACAAATTTGAAGAAATTCGACAAGAGTGTGGTAGAATTCTTTGTCTTTCCAAACCTCCTAAACTAAACTTATCAAAAGAATAATTTCAATCCATCTGTCACCTTGATGATAACCCCAATATCGTTATTTTAAAAGCCAATAAAGGTAACACTACATTCATTATGGATACCTCTGACTATTAATCTAAGCTTCAAGACCTTCTTTCTTCTTCCTTGTATACCTCTCTCCAAGAACCCAATCAACACCATAACTATCTTAGTTACCAAATTCATCAAATCTTCATCCCTGGACCCTTCCATTCAGAAATGCCGTATTCCTCATAACCCTCAAACCCCTAGGATCTATGGGCAACCTAAAATTTATAAAAAAGACTTCCCCCTTAGGCTGGTAGTAAGTGCCATAGGAGCACCCACTGATGCCCTAGCTTGCTTCCTTATTGATAAACTTCAATCTTTTATCGAAAAGACTCCCTCATTCATTAAATATTCCTCTGATTTTATTAAAAAAACTCGACATCTTCACCTTGATGAATAAGACATCATGGTAAGTTTTGAAGTTGTGTCCTTATTCACCAAAATTTCAGTTTCGGAAATCCTTAATCTTATCTACAAATTAGTTGACCCTAAAACCCTTAACCTTATTAAAATCTATCTCACCTCGAATTTCTTCACCTTTAAAGGCATATGTTATGAACAAATAGAAGGTACATCCATGGGGTCCTCCTTATCCCCAATGGTCACCAATAATTTTATGGAAGGTTTCAAAGATTTATTCTTAAACAACTTTCATCTTAATCACAAATGTTGGTTTCAATTTATTGACAATACCTTCGTCCTTTAGCCTCATGGCCACCCCTATTTGACCACTTTATTAAACCTCCTTAATAACATTTCGCCCCATATCCAATTTACAATGCAAATCCAAAATGAAAACTCTCTTCTCTTTTTAGATGTTCTCATTACATGTCTTCCCAATGACACCCTCACCCACCAAATCTATAGGAAAAATACTCACACCAATTGATACCTTCATACCCATTCTCACCATCACCTTGCCCAAAAATTTGTGGTTTTAAAAACTCTCGTTACTCGAGCCATTTGAATTTCGGCTCCTCATTTCTTTGAGAAAGAAAAAGCCCACCTAACATAGGCCCTTGTGGCCATTGGTTATTCCATATCTCAAATCAACAAATCCTTTCGCTCAACTCGTCATTCTAAATCTAAAAACTCTCATTCTTCTTCCCCACCCTTAACTCTTAGTTCTCTTCCCTATATTTTGGCTACTACATATCATATTTCTAATATTTTGGCCAAAAAGAATATCAAAACTCTCTTTAAAGGCTATAAAGTCCTTAAGCAATTATTCAGAACAACTAAGGATGAATCTGACTCCATGTTTGGCTTAGGAGTTTACAAAATTCCCTGCTCTTATGGCAAATCATTCATAGACCAAACTGATAGATCCTTTAAATCTTGTCTCAAATAACATATAGTTGATACATTCCACAATCACATCTCCAGGTTAGCGATCACTAAACACTCCCACAAATATAATCATCTCATTTGCTTAGACCAAACTAAAATTCTGGCTTTAGAACACTATTACTCCTCTTGTATCATCCAAGAAGCACTAGAAATTGAAAATCATCCTAATAATTTTAATCGGGAAAATGGTTACAAACCTAGCCAATCTTGGAAGCCCATTATTCATCGTATTGATCATTAAGCCTTTTCTCTCTTTTTGATTTCTTGTTTTTTTAATTTTTATTTGGCTTCTATCCCAGACCACTGATGCTCTTCTCCCTTTTAACCTTTTTACCCTTCCTCCTTTTTTTGCTAACTTGACCCCTTTCCATTCCTTAGAAATATTAAAAACAAATATTAAAATTTTGTTTCCCTTAATCCTTCCTTTTTATTTCAATTTTCCCATTAGCAATAAATAATTTTTATTTCCAACAACTCCATTATTATTATAATTATTTTTCACAATAGCTTCATGGTTTCACAAAAGTTAACCTTTAATTTTTTACTTTATAAATCTCAACCCAACACTCTTTTCTATTATTTTAGTTTCATTTGTCCTTAACGATGGATGAAACATCCACTCGAAACATTGAACATTTCAAAATTTCATACACAATTTATCTCTGAAAAACTCAAACAATAGCGAAATAAATATAATTTATAAAATATTAATTATATAATTTTATTTATGTAATCTAATTAACACTTTATTAACATTTCTCCAACTATTTTTCAACCCCTTTCATTTTGCATAACTTAATTATTTAACATAATTTAATTTTCCCTCAA
>SNQJ01S0103937.1:2013-30377 GCA_010110895.2 Picea sitchensis
CTCAACTTAAGCAATCAACCACTCAATTGTAAGACATCCTCTTATGCTTGATCACTAATGGAACAACTATACATAAGTGATTCACTTCAACTAGTGAATCACACAGTTCAATTGGGTTATAAGGTTCCCTTCCATCCATTGAGTATCTGACATTGTATATGCATGATTTACTGATTTCAAGGGTACAATATTCCTAGATTTGGGTTTGCACATTATTTATGTTTATCATTAATATGAAGTCATGTTCTAGACCAAATGTGGCAACATAATTGCACATGCATTTCTACTCACTTTGACATTTGATTATATGCTACATAGTGGTTTCGAGTGTCCTTGGTTGCTTAAAAGGCAATTGCAATTCATTGTTTCAATCATGGTTTAGAATGTTATCTTCCAAAATAGCACCAGGTATTTGATTTCTAATCCCAAATGTTATGATCGACAAAAATATGGAATTTGGGGAAAAAATGTTACAAGTTGGGAAAACAAAAAATATGGTCTTATGCTCTCGGGCTTACTAAGGTTTATCTGTAGGGTTTTAAAAAAATAATGGTCCCGAGGCCCAATCTAAAAGCACCAAATTCATTCAATTATTGGTCACACAACACAACACAACTCACAACACACAACAAAGATCAATGCCAAAATTCAAGCACCAAATCACGAAGGGAGGATCCCACAAGGGACAATGCTCAATGCATCGAGGAATGTGCAATGGATGGTGATTTTTATATATGGGAATATGTTGAATATTGAGTACACAATGTAAATTCATGAAATGTTTAGAGTTACTCACCATCCTCACCCTCGCCCTTGCCCTTCTCCTCTGTGTGTGCCCTCCTTCTCCTCTGTGTGTGTGCCCTCCTTCTCCTCTGCATGTGCCCTCCTTCTCCTGTTAAGAACTAAATATCAATATAGAATAGAAAAACCTTAGAATAAGTACTCAACGCCCTGAAAAAGAGATAATTTCAGATAATAAGCCTCTTCGAGGGGGCAACCTCCTTTTACCCCACACAAATGTTCAAATACAAGATGATTCCAAATGAAAATGTCTCATTGGTATATATAGGAGACTAGGAGGTATAATTACAACTAATGGAATAAATCCGACATAAATAAAATAACATGCTAATGTAATATGCCCCAATTAAGGGAAAATGAGCCAATATTAGGGCTTAACATGCCCCTCCCCTTGAGACAAGGGTTGTCCACAATGCTTGAGTAACTCTAGATGCTTTTGTATAAAAGAATCATCTTCCCAAGTGGAATCTTCATCCAGTAGTTTCCTCCATTTAATGAGATACTCTGAAATGGATCTATTCCTTAGCTGGCGAATTCTTGTGTCAGTGATGGCTTTAGGCTCCAATATGATTTTACTTCCTCGTCAAGTTCTGGAAATATAGTTTGAACTGGGATCTTGTCACCTATAACCTTCTTTAAGCATGAAACATGGAAAAATGGGTGTACTCATGAAGATGCAGGCAACTCCAATTTGTATGCCATAGTAAAAATATTTTGCAAAACCTTAAAATGGACATAGTACTTTGGTGATAATTTATTATCCTTCTTGGCTTGATTGAGGGACATTTGTTTGTATGGTTGTAGTATTAAAAACACCCAATCCCCTACTTCAAAACTTCTTTCACTACGATGTTGATCTGCTTTTTGTTTCATGTGATTATGTGCCATGGTCAGGTTGTCCTTTAAGATTTGGACAACTTGTTGTTGATGCTCGATGTGATCTTCTACTGCTTGAACCTTAGATTTTTCTTTTAGAGAAGAATTGATGGAAGGAGGGCGGTATCCATAGAGTTCCATAAAGGTTGTCATTTTTGTTGGAGTATGAAAGGAAGTGTTATACCGCCATTTTGCCAAGGGTAACCATTTGAACCATTGTGTTTGTTTATCAGAGACAAAGAAACGAAGGTAGCCTTCTAGACATTTTTTCACTACCTCAGTTTGTCCATCATATTGAGGATAATAGGATGAGCTATGAGCCAATTGAATACCCAAACAAGAAAATAATTCTATCCAAAAATTTCCAATGAAGATGGGATCTCTGTCACTTACAATAATCTTTGGGTTTCCATGTAGTCTTTGAACTGTCTCCATGAATGTGGTGGAAATTGTACTAGCTTTGAAGGGATGAGAGAGTGCACAAAAGTGTGCGTACTTGGTCACTCTATCAACAATCACCATGATGACACTCTTTCCTTCAGACTTCGGTAACCCTGTGATGAAATCCATGGAAACTTCCTCCCAGTGATGACTTGGGATGGATAGTTTGAACCTGGGATCTGTCACCCATAACCTTCTTAAGCATGAAACATGGAAAAAATGGGTGTACTCATGAAGATGCGTGCAA
Source organism: Picea sitchensis (assembly GCA_010110895.2). Lineage (NCBI taxonomy): Eukaryota > Viridiplantae > Streptophyta > Pinopsida > Pinales > Pinaceae > Picea > Picea sitchensis. The sequence continues at coordinate 4,379 of SNQJ01S0103937.1, forward strand.
CTCCAATTTCAGATACATAGTAAAAATATTTTGCAAAACCTTAAAATGGACATAGTACTTTGGTGATAATTTATTATCCTTCTTGGCTTGATTGAGGACATTTGCTTGTATGGTTGTAGTATTAAAACAATTCAACTCTACTTCAAAACTTCTTTCACTACTTATGTTGATCCTTTTGTTTCATGTGATTATGTGCCATGGTCGTGTTGTCCTTTAAGATTTGGACAACTTGTCATGATGCTCATGTGATCTTCCACTGCTTGAACCTTTTAGATTTTTCTTTTTTAGAGAAGAAGTGATGTAAGGAGGGCTGCATCCACAGAGTTCCATGAAGGTTGTCACTTTTTGTTGGAGCATGAAAGGAAGTGTTATACCGCCATTTTGCCAGCAAATCCATTTGAACCATTGTGTTTGTTTATCGTGAGACAAAGAAACGAAGGTAGCCTCTAGACATTTTTTCACTATCTCAGCTTGTCCATCATATTGAGGATAATAGGATGAGCTATGAGCCACCTTGAATACCCAAACAAGAAAAATAATTCATCCAAAAATTTCCAATGAAGATGGGACTGTCACTTACAATAATCTTTGGGTTTCCATGTAGTCTTTGAACTGTCTCCAAAGAATGTGGTGGAAATTGTACTAGCTTTGAAGGATGAGAGAGTGCACAAAAGTGTATGATCTAATACTCTATCACAATCACCATGATGACACTCTCTTTCCTTCACTGTATCCCCGTGATGAAATCCATGGAAACCTCCTCCCAAAGGATGACTTGGGATGGTTAATGGTTGTAAAAGACCCGGTCTTAATTGTTTACTCCTATTTTGTTGGAAAAACAAACATTCTCACACAAACCTTTTGAACATTAGCTTTAAGGCCATCCCAAAAAATACTTCTTGACTTATGGTAGGTTTTGAAAAATCCCAAGTGCCCTCCTAATCGGAGAGGTTTGCAATTCCAATAGTATTTTTTCTTTGAGTTGGGAGTTCTAACATAAATATAAACGATCTTTGCACCATAGTGAATAATTTTTCCATGTAAATGTATCTCATACAAGGAATCATGTTGTACCTTTGAATGAGAGTCCACACTTTTTCGCCATTCTTCCATTCATCCCTTGTTTATTATCCAATCGAGTTGGATGATCGAGATAGCACAAAGAAAGGCCTCAACATCTTCTTCATCCTTGCTTGAGAGTGCATCTCACACAACATTTTTCTTCCCCTTTATATAGATGATTTCAAAATCATAACCACACCTTGGTTACCCATTTTGTTGTTCTTCCTAAGATAATCTGTTCCAAGAAGTATTTTAAGACTATCATGATTTATTTTACTGGGAAGTGCCTACCTATTAGGTAAGGATCATTTCCTTCAATGCATGTAGTATTACATCATTTCCTTCTCATACGGGTTTGCTTGGTCCTTCCCTTGAGTGGTTGAATTTCAAAATCCAGGGGCTTCCTTCTACATTAGGACAACACCAATTCCATTTCCCGAGGCATCACACCCACAATAAAGGTTTTGTGAAGTCTTGAGTGGTCAAAACAGAGCTTTGTACTTCACCTCTTTAAGTTGTTAAAAGCTTTAGTTGCCTCTATGTAGAGTCCATGAATGCATCCTTATTAGTTACTTTCATTAAAGGTGCTTCTATTATCCATAAGTGTCGAAGAAACTTGTGGTAGTAACCTATGAAACCCAAAAATCCCTCTGTTCTTCACGTTTTGGAATCCACCAGTTCATCATGGCCTTAATCTTGTTAGGGTCTACCTTGGACACCTTCATGAGGATAACATGACCCAAATACTCTACCTCCTTCACTCCAAAAGAAACATTTTGGCTTGGTTTGGCATATAGTTGTTTCTCCTTTAGTAGTTTTAACACCTTATCATGCTCATTATGATCCTCCCAAGACTTGCTATAGATTAGTATATCATCAAAAATACTAACACACATTTTCAAAGAAAGGGCTCAAATGTAATTCATCAACCCTTGGAATGGAAGGTTCATTTGTAAGGCTAAAAGGCATGACCAAAAAATTTAATGGACTTCATGAGTTCGTAATGTTGTTTTGGTATATCTTCTTCCTTCATTCTAATCTGATGATAATTCTCAACGAAGATCCAATTTTTGTGAAATAGATTTCTCCATGTAGTTCATATAACAATTCATCAATGACGAGAATGGAAACTTATCTTTAATAGTGATCTTGTTGAGCTCTTAGTTAATTTGGACACATACCATGAGCTATCTTTCTTGAATAATTCATTACTATTGGAGTGAGTAAGAACTTTGGCTAGGTCTAATGCTAGCCTCTAACATTTCTTCAAACATGCACCTCGCCACTCTGGCATAAGGCATCTGTATGGTCGGATGTTAGGAGAAACACTCCCAGAATTAGGTGAATTTCATGATCATGATTTCAAGTGGGTGGAAGACCTTGGGAATATCTTCAAATACTTTGAATGCTTATCAATGACCCCTTGAAGATCTTGAGGACAAGATGGGTTTAGATGTTTGAACATCTAGTGATCATAGTTGTGTAATAATGCCTTGATGCCTTTTTCAATAATTTTTCCATGGCATTAGAGCTATCACCTTACTGCTCTCAGATACCTCTTAACTCAATTTATCTTCCTTCCAATGAAAATTTCATGAAAAGATCTTGAAAATTAAAATCCATTGTTCTTAATGATTGTAACCATTGGATTCTAGTACAACATCACACTCACCCATGGGTATAGAAATCATTGGACTATTCATTACATATTCCCCCATAGTAATATTGATCTTATTTATCTCGAAAGCAATTGATAGTTCCTCCATCTTCAATCATTACTTGAAACTCTCAGAATCGGATATAAGAAGCAATTGAGAGCTTTACTAATTTATAGTGAATGAAATTATGAGTAATCGCCAAAAATAAATTAGGACTATTACACTTTTTCTTTTTGGATGTATCCTTCATCTTGAGGGTTTAGGAGTGCTAATTAGCCAATGCATTACACGACATCGAGTCAACTCTTCGTGATGAAATGTTTTACTGCTATATTGATATGGCTCTGTCTGTATTCTTCTTCCTCTTCAATATATGTAGAATAATTTCTTCTCACCAATTTATGTCTCTCATCAGACTTTCCATCAAAATTAAAGCATAAACCTTTGCTTTTCTTTTCCTCCACTGTTGAGATGTCAACCTTGTAGGTGGAGGTGTTTTAGAAAAAGGGTTTATTACTATTCTCTAGATGTTAGATCATCGCCTTAGTAGCCATAGCTATATTTTACTTTCAACATTTATTGCCACCTGTTGTTCCTCCAATGATTCCGCCAAAGGCAAATGTCATGTTGAATGTTATCTTTAAAATTCCTATGAATACATCAATCAAGTGCTCATCTAGAATATTTGTTGCCTTTATATTCAATTTTTGGAAGTTTTCAATGTGCTCAAGAACTCAACCCTTTTTCTTGAGATTTATCAATTGGCTAAAGAAGGTATTGCTCAGATCCTCATATGTGCTATCATTTCTTCCATGAAATTGTCCAAGTGACGAGTGATTTATGAGAACAAAGCTATCTATACCATACTATAAAAATTTATTGCTAGTAAATATAAAGAAGCAATTGTACTTTTGTGTATGTGGCATTATGTAGATCAAAGAATTGCTCCATTTGAAGTATCCATGGATTGGTCTCAAGCATCAAACTTCCTCAGAGAACATCTTAGGAACGATTGGTCTTCAAACCAAAGTTAGGAGTTTCATTCTTGATTCACCTTCTTGTGTCCTCATCATGAATTTCCAGGATGCATTTTCACTTTCAGGTGTCTTCAAGCATAAAATTTTCAATACTTCCATGATATCCCCTTTTAAACCATCCATCTTAGTATCCAACTTAGATTCTATTGGAATCCATCTTATATCCAACTTGGCTCATTGAATCCATCTTCTTTGTAGTTCATCTATGTCCCTCCGCATTTCTTTCTCACCTTCATCAAGAGTCCAAGTAGATTGTCTAGAGGCTTATTGGTGTAGAAGTTCTCTTTTTGAGTGGCATGTTGGCCAAGCATCACTTTAAACCTTTATTTTGATGTGGTTCTACTAGACAATCTTCCTTTTATTGTATCTCCAAAATTTCAGCCCTTCCGAGTATGAGATTTTTATTTTTGTGGGCCTCTAATATTTTATTCCCATGTCTGATAAAAATTGATGTGCCAAGTGGAATTTAAGGGGACTTCCCCACAATCCGTCGATGGCCTTTCCGTAAGATCTCACTTGTATAGTATGACCCAGACAAAAATAATTGATTTAAAATTCTGGAACTTGTACTGTAATTACTATTTGTCATTCAATTATCCAATTCACAACTTATTCTCACTCAATTTGACACTCTAGAATAATTTTATGATTGCTTTAATTCGAACACCTTCTGAGTATTCATAGGAATTGTTTCCTTGATTCCCCTATCTTCCATGTGTATATACAAATTTGGCATGACCTAATGAATTGCTACCATAGATACCTACTAATTTTTGAGAATATCCTTCAGAAAGTCTCGTGCTTTGAAACACAAGTAAAACAATTTATAGTGAAAAATTTCAAGAATGACTCAATTCAAGACATTCTAGAACCCTATCTTAAAAGGTTGTATCTCCTAAAAGTATATACTGTGAGATGAAATTTTTCAACCAACGCATCTTTGATTTTTCTACTAAATATCTCCAAGACATCTTCAATCATTGTAGTGTAATTTATAATCTAAAATTCCATGTTGTCTCGATGTAAAGAAACTCTATGACCTTGAGCTCTATAATTATAAGTGTTAAGAACCAAATATCAATATAGTTATAGAAAAAAACTTTAGAATAAGTACTCAATGCTTTGAAAAGAGATAATTTTAGATAATAATCCTCTCAAGGGGGAAACCTCCTTTACCCCAATTTAAATGTTCAAGTACAAGATTCCAAACAAAAATGTATCCTCGTGATATATAGGAGACTAGGAGGTATAATTACAACTAATGGAATAACCACATAAATAAAACACATTAATGTAATATGCCCTACCATGGGTAATGCAATATTAGGGCCTAACATCTCTCTCAAGGTGGAATGCCTCCCTCCTTTGTGTGTTCCTCCTCTCCTTATCCTCTGCATGTCCTCCTCCTCCTGCATGTCCCTCCTCCTCAAGGCACCTCTTCTCTTCTACATGTAAGTGTTCTACCATTTCTACTCAGATCCATCTAATGATGAGAGTGAGATTGTGTGCTAGTTTTAGGTTTCATGTTTGAAAATGGATGCCTATAAGATTTGTGCTTCAATTAAGCCTTGCCTCTCAACCATATCAAGGCCTGCATCCATAGTTAATGCTCAAAACCTTGTGAGAGCACTAATATCATTTCTTAGAGGCCAAGGATACCCCTCTCGAGTTTATGTGTGGTAATTATTTGAGGCATTGTTCATGGCTCTGGATGACTCAAAGATTTATTTAGAACCTAAGGCATGGCCTTCTTCCTTATATCATTCTCCACCTGGAGACACATACCTACTACTCAAAACACCTAGTGGCACTGACATCCCCAACCATAGGTTGGAATACCCCAAAAGGCCTTGTGTGGTTATATGAGGCATCATTATTGGCCTTGGCTCATTGAAAGCTTCCTTTAAGGCCTAAAGTTCATGTTTCCTCCCTTGACCATGTCATGCCCCCGAGACCCACACCTAGTGCTCAAGAAAGTTAGTGTTACCTATATACCTTATTGGCAAAGGATGCCCTCGAGAGGTAATTTGTGGTGGTTCAAGGTATCATTATTGGGAAGCACATGGGTTGTGAAGAAGATTGTGGCAATGATGCAAGAAACAACACCTCCCACCATGTATTACAAATCTTGTGAGAGAAAGTGACACAACAAGACTGCTGGAAATTACACCTCGATAAATGCCCCAAACACTTCTAAAAGCTAAAAGAAGAAGTAGTTGCACTACCATTCAAAAGGAGGTAGCATTAATTAGTTGCACTAACATTCAAAAGGAAGTCATTGTTGTCAGGTCTAGTCCTAGTACAATTTCCTTGTAAAATTTGTATAAGATATTTGGAGAAGGATAATTTTGAAGGGGTTAGTTTGTTCCTTCACAATAAATTAATGCCAGATCACCTCTCATTGACAACTGTATTGATCCCTTTAGTTTTGGGTTTAACCAATCCAAAAAACAGGATTTTGCCAATTATAATGCTCAAGTGATCCAATCCCCTTTTGTGGATTGATGAGATGAATAATAAATCAATAATAAATATAAACACTCTTTGTAGTTACAATATTTCAACATTAAAATCATGAATTCCATAATCTTTTAATCCTTATCCCTTATAACCTAAGCCCCACCAATCTTCTAAAACCTATAAAATCTACAGATTGTCATACCTATTATCCATAATGTCCCCAACCGATAACTATAATGCCCAACCCATGTAATCATAAGAAACCTTAACCCTTATAAAACTTAACCATTATGCTTATATACCCTTATAACCCTTAACCTATGACATATGACCTTATACCCTTAACCCCTATCATGATCAACCCCTAACTCTTATAATCCTTAACTCGTGTAATCATTATAACACCTAATGGATTTAACTGTTATTACCCATGTACTACCTAACTATTATAATGTATAACAACCATAACACCTAACCTCTATTGTGTCCATCCCATGTAACATCTAACCTTAAACCTGCCTGACAAATTTACCAGAGTAGGATCTTTACAAATACATATACTCTCTTATCATATTACACTTTAGATCATTTTTCATTCACAAGGTCTCAAGGTGAGTGAAGAGGGATACACCGCTTGACTAAACTATAGACTTACAGACTTCTTGCTCCTCTCTCTCAGGGGTCCCAAATGATCCCTGAGATTGATGGCAAAATTCTAGCAAGTTACCGGGTAACAAGAGACTCAGAATCATTGCATTAGCATATTCCTTTCAGGTGGATGGGGCAATTGGTGGACTCCATTTGTTATCTCGTCCCTCTGAGGCTTGGCCATATGGGGACCTATACCAACTTTATGGAATGACTCAAAACAGAAAATATTCCTAGTACATAGTGGATTTTGAAATGATACCACTAGATTATTTGGATTAAAAAGTGGAGTTCTACAAAGGCTGGACAACCGAGAGGTGAAACTGCCACCGTGCTTGAACAATTATGTTTCTTTTAAAAATCTTTATAGGGCACTTAATGATGATCACAAAATGGGAAATAAGCAAAGTCACATTCAGCATCACCACATATATATGTGAAACACAGAGACAGATAATTCCAGGAAACCCATACAGTGGTAAAAACCTCTTTTTTATATATGATAAGTATTTATTTACATTCTTTTACATTATCATACATGACATCAACCCATTGTGAGGTTATTAAACCCTCATTTTGCACATCAGAACTTGTTGAGCACCGACTCTCTGGTTTTCTCTAGCACCTACTAGAAGGAAGCACCAACTCTAGTTTCTCTAGCACCACCAGAAGGAAGAACCAACTCCCCGGCTTCAGCCCCAAATTAGAAGGAAGCACCAACTCCTCGTGGTTCAAGCACCACTTGAGCCTTTGAGGACACCAAATTCCTCCCTAGCACCTCCCAACCACTCAATTATACCTCTTTGTTACTAAAACTTATTACAGTTGATATAATTATTCAATGGCTTACCAAACTCTCGTTGTTGTTCCCTTCATAATCGCTTTCCGCCATGTCTCAAGAGATCGCTAGTCTTCACACACCCTAGCACTTTTTGTCTTCCTCGCCTTTTATGCCTAGGTTCCATATCCTTTCACGCACCATTCCTAGACTGCATTTATGCTCCCCGCCAGTTTCACCTCCCTTGTACACACCAATTCCCCTACACAACCAGACAACCCTTCTCTCTCTTCTTTGTTTAGCATTCTTTATATCTTTGTTGTTGTCTTTGTGCATGCATATTCGCAATGCCTCTGCATCCACACTCCACACCAAATTCCTACACAACTTGAGTTCTCTGTCTAATCATCATCATGACTCTTCAGCCTTCGGTCAAGCTTCCACTGCTCTCAAAGATCATTGTATGTTATATCGACATCTCTCGCCGCTCGCAGTTTGAGACTCCTCATCTTCTTCAGGATAAATGAAAGCCACCTTTCTATGTTCCAGCTTATAGGCCTCAATGCTCATCTAGTTATCAATCGCCTCCACGAGCATATTCATCCCTCAAGAAGATTCCCAAAGACTCTTCAACTCCTCTGGCAATCACATTGATGCCTCTTTGATTTTTCTGTGTATAAACAATCAGTGGTTTATGGTAGTTACATTGTGTCGTGCTACAGTAGTCCTTTGATCTTGTTCAAATTCACCTACACCATTGGATTGATTACATGGGATATTGCATTCATTTCGACATTGAAATCTCGACAATTCGGCTATCTGTGACCATGTGTCTCGACATTCCCATTCGCGATCCCCAAAAAGGAGCTGGTTTCTCTAGCTCTTTCCTCGATCTCTCACTTATGTGACCAAGTGTTGTGACCACGTCCTTATGCATAAGGCACTTTCTGCGGATTTTGTATTTCATGAATTTGAGATGAGGCATCTCGACTTCAAGTTGTGATCCCCCAAACCCGAAATGGTGTGGATCTGACCGAAACCACTTTGATCTGACGGACTGACGCCGAGTATTTTTGACGGATGAAATTCAGGACGTGACTTGAAAGATGAACGACATCTGACCGAGGACTTGATCGGATCGAAAGGAAGGACAGGACTGAATTTGAGGAATGGATTGATGGAATGGACTTAATTTGGAGGAAATGGATGGATGGAGTGGACGGAATGGACGGAATGGATGGATGGATCGGAAAGATGGAGCCGGATGGACGACAGCCGGATGGTCTGGCCGGATGGATTCCGGAGTGGACAGGAGGATGGATGGATGGAGGACGGAGGACGGATGGATGGAATGGAATGGAAATGGAGGAATGGACGAATGGAGGACGGAATGGATGGAAGGAAGGTCGGGAAGGACGGATGGAGATGGAATGGAATGGATGGAAGGAATGGATGGAATGACGGATGGATGGAGGATGGACGGATGGAAGGACATGGACGGACGGATGGATGGAGGATGGAATGGATAGAGAATGAGGAATGGAAGGTAAATTGGAAATTGGAGAGGGACGATGGATGGAATGGATGGAATGGATGGAATGGATGGAATGGATGGAATGGATGGAATGGATGGAATGGACCGGATGGAGGAATGGAAAGGATGGAAGGATGGATGGATGGAGGAATGGAAATGGATGGAATGGACATGGAAGGATGGATGGATGGACGGATGGATGGATGGAAGGATGGACAGTGGATGGAAGGGACGGATGGACGGATGGACGATGGATGGAATGGATGGACGGAAAGGAATGGAATGGAATGGAATGGAAATGGAATGGAATGGATTGGAAATGACATGGCAAGGCATGGATGGCCCGGACGGAATGGATGGATGGATGGACGAAAGGAATGGAGGATGGATGGATGGAATGGAAATGGAAGGAATGGACAGGATGGATGGATGGATGGAGTGGATGGAATGGACGGATGGACAAAGGATGGATGGAAGGCGGATGGACGGAAGATGGATCTTCCAATTCTACCTTTAGTAGGACAAGGTCTTCATTAGGTTCTTTTACTGCCTTTCCTGAATCAGATCAACAATTGTCTTTAAGTGCTTTTTGTTCTTGATTCTTAGTCTGTCAATCTCTTCCAATGAATCAGCCTTCCTTCCATGTCAACCACAACTTCTTTCATTAACATCAATCCTTGTGCTATTATTGTCATAGTCCCTTTGGCCAAGTATGAAGTCATTTAGTTTATCTTCACTGTGAACTTATTGTTCACCATCTTAAGGATCATCATCATGGTTTGCACAAAGAATTTTCTTCTTAAAGTTATTCTCTTTAAAAAAATGGTGTTTGTAAGTCTCATCATCATGTCCGACTCCTTTCTTGTGGGGGACATTTATTTGCAAAATGACCTATCCTACCACAAAGCAAAGCATTTGAAAGGCAACACCTTTGTATTTTCCTAAAATGACCTATTCATAAATGTTTCTTCAATTTCATCTGCCTGCATCCCTATCTTTGGTTCACCTAAATGATGCTTCTTCCTGAGGTGGGTTTATATTTAACTATTCTCATTTCATGCAACAACAAGTTCCAAGAAGTTGGTCAAACTGCAAGGTTTTTAGATCATTGTTCTTTCATAGCGAGACCTTTTGGGTTGAACACTGACTGGGAGAGATCTCAAGATTTTTATGAACTAAAGAAGGCTCCCCAATTGTTTCAGCAAGTGCCTCTTTACATTGCATTTACCATTTCTTCTACTCTCAAAAAGTATTTTCCAACAAGCCATCTTCCTTCATCTTCAAATTGCTCAAACTATATTCTATAGGTTTGAAGCTTTGCATCCTTTACCTGCCTCATTACCCCTCATAGATGCTAATGATTTTGTCTCACATTTCTTTGGTAGTTCCTAGGTGCATAACTTTTATGAATTCTACTGTGCCCACTCAAGATAGCATTCATAGCCTTAGCTGTGAAGCTAAATTCTAGTTTGTCTCCAGCCATCCTTATTAGCTAGCACCAATGGATTTACATAACCAAAGATTCACCACGATCCTAGACATCCAAGACCTAAAATCTATTATAGGTTCTCATTTTTATTTTCTAGAAGGTAAAGTTTGTTCGATTGAATAGAGGGCCTTATTGGTTGAATTTCCTTCATGGCTTGACATGTTTAAGCTTGTGGGATCTAATCTACAAAAAGGGGTCGGCTCTGATATCAATTGTTGGACAACCGAGAGGGGGTGAATCACGGTCACCATGCTTAAACAATTGTGTTTCTTAAAATTCGCTGTGGCACCTCTCAATGATGATCACAAAAATGGGAAATAAGCAAAGGCACATTCAACATCATTTACATATATGAGGAAAACAGAGACAGATAATTCATGAGGAAACCCATACAAGGTAAGAACTCTTTTTTCTTTGCATGATAAGTATTATTCCACATTCTTTACATTATCACATATGAGCACAACTCATTGTGAGGCTATTAACCTCTATTTTTGCAAGTCAGAATTTGTCAGAGAGCACCAACTCTCTATCTTCTCTTAGCACCCACTAGAAGGAAGCACCAACCCCTCGGTTTCTCTAGCAATCAACTAGAAGGAAGCCCCAACTCCCCGGGTTTCTCTAGCCCCAACTAGAAGGAAGCACCACTGTGTTCACACCCACTTGAACCTTTGAGCACACTAGTCCTCCTAGCACCTCCCAACCACACTCTAAATTATAAATTATTTATTACTAAAACTTATTACAGCCATATAAAATTATTCAATGGCTTACCAGCCCTATTGTTGTTTTGTGTGGTTACACTTATTCTGCTCTCGCCTCAAAGATCGTCTTCTGCAGACACCTCTAGCACTTTCTCGTTTCTTCTGCTTCTTATGCTCTATCCGGCGCTATATCCCTTCAATGCAACATTCCTAAACTGTGCATTTCTACTCCCCGTGGTTCTCGCCTCTCCTTGTACAATAATTCCACCCCCTACACAATGGACAACTTTCTCTCTTTGTTTGTGTCTTATAGTCTTTGTTGTCTTGTGCATGCAATTCTCGAATGCCTCTACATGCTCACCCGCCAAGACCAAATTCTCCACAACTTGAGTGCTCTATCTGGTCATCATCATGACTCTTCAACTTCTTTGTCGTATATCTAATTTGCCCAAGGCCGAAAAGGCACCCAGAGGCAACATCGGGACCGCTTCGAAGTCTTGATCTATTCTCCAAGACTCGTAGGATCTCTATGATTTAACTTTGTTTTGACTTCATATTTTAGGCTAGGTAAAAAAGAACAAGTAGGTTTTGTTGCAAAAGGGTTTATAAATTGGTTGAGGCAACTTACACATCCATTGGGCTATGGGTCCGTATTTAATCAAATCCGAAACAACCAGAAATGTCAAAGAAATCCTTCATAGGGAGAGATAACACACTCACTAGATCTTTAATAATTAAAATGAGGGACAGAAGAAAAGATGAAACAACTTCAACTAAACAAGCACTTAAGAATCTCTATTGAAGAAATTTAGAGGATGAACACTAAAACTTTTAGAATCGGAATCAGGGTATCTGGGATAAATCCCGAGACATAACGCTATTCATAAAGATTAGATTCGAAAAACAAAATGAATACAGATAAAGAAAACATTTACTCGAAGAAATCACATCACCGTGCGAACATGCCAGGAATCCCAGAAAGAGCCTTCTTTCATTAATGGTAGATTCATTCAAAATGTTAAGTGTTTCTAGAGCCCCCCATAGGGCGTGAATATCCAACCCTATTACATTAAAATCATATCAATAAATAGTATATCTCTCCTCCTCAAGTTCCTAGAGTCGCTTTAACCGCCTTGGCCGAAAATAGCCACCACTCCCTATCAAATTCGAGCTCGGCCATAAAAATGGACCGCTTATCATGAAACGTAATCCTCTCGGACGTGATTTTCTCTTCGATGATGAAAACTGGGAGAAAAATGAAAGAGGTTATCATATATGGGAATTTGCTGGACACAAACCTACTTCGGTGTTTTTGCTAAATTCAACCCCCGCGCCTGGCCGTAGTGCCTCCCCAAGAAAATCGACCAAAACTGAAAATGGAAAATCCGAAAATAGGCCTCAAGGATGACTTCGCTCTCTTCTCAGGACTGCTGTAAACAGGAAAAAGGGTTTTGTTCCTCACCCTGGTACGACCAAACCCTCTCATATTTTTAAAATTCGCCCTTGCTTGATCGGACTACCGAAGAAGACATGGTGAAAATGGGGAAAAATGGTGAAAATGCAAAGTGGTTTTTACGGAAAAATATTTCGACCCCCTGCTAAATGCATCGCCTCGGGGTCCAACAACCCGACCGTAGATTCAAGCTGGTCATTTGTGGGTCGCTGAGGTGTGCGGGTTTCCATTATGATCGACCTCTCTAACCCCAAGGAGGGGGCCTCCTAAATTAATATGATGTTGGTTTGTTTTAACATATGGTGATGGGGCTGTGTGTGGGAGGTGCACCTGGGTATGAGAAAGGGAGCTGGAGGATAGGAGACGACGAGGGGAGTGGAGGGTGGGTGGATGTGAGGTACAAGTGACGAGGGGAGGGCAGGAGGCAGGTGGGGTGGGGTAGGGCAGTGACAGGTTTAGACCTAGGTCTTAATGTTTTAAATTTTAAATTTATTTTATTTTGTTATTTGTCAATGTGCGTTTTTGTTACATTTTTAACGTTTTTTATTATATACTATATTTGTTTTAAATTTGTTTACCTTTTATTTTAATATTATTTTAATATAATTTTATTATGACACTTTTTATTTTAAATACATTTTAATACTTTTTACCTTTTAATGTTTTTAATATTTTATTTATTTAATTTTTGTTTGTTTTTTAAATTTTTTATTTTAATTCAAGTTTTTAACATAGGCTTTTAGTGTTAAACTAATCCTAACGGCTAACTTAGATGCTAATCTAGGTTACTAATCCACTTTAAAAAATTAATTAATGATTAATTAATTATTAAATAGTCATTATTAATCAATTTAAACCTAGACTAACCCTATTTCTATTTTTTTGTCATCCTAAGTCCATTTATGCAGGACTTGAGAGGCGGGAAAGTAGTCGATGGGGCAACAGAACAAGGGAGCAGAGGATGCAGAAGTGGGTGAAGGATGCAGCAGGGGGATGGGGAAATGAGCGACAAGAGTGGAGGGAGAAAACAATCCACCGGTTACGCTTCAGGAGCTCTAAAAACATATGCCCGAGATAGATATATTAGTCGAAGACCGGGATTCCCATAATTTATGGGGTGATAACAGTGGCTCCACATGGGGAAATATCAAAGAGGTGTTTAGGAATCCATGAACTCTCGAATTTACCAAATGATCATTGGGTCGCCCCAAAACTTATTCTATAACCTGTAGTTGTTTTGATCTTGTGACTGAAATGAAATCAAATGAATATTGCTGAAAAAGAGATGCTCAAAAAGTTGAGCTTATTCACATTCTCCAACCTACCCTACCATCATTGCTCACCAGGTAATGGAAAAATGCCACGGAGCGAATCCGTAGCTTTTGGATTTAGTGGCTCTGTTTCACCGTCTGCGGGATTTAAAATCCTCTAATGAGTCCGTTACTCGCGCTTGAGAGTAACTTCCACCTTGCTTTCCTTTGCATAAGATTTGATAAACCTGAACAATTGGAAAAATATCTTGTATTAAAACATTTATCCATATAGGCAAATGGCCGTGATCAAGATAGGTTTGGCTTATCCTTGGTTTTCAACCTCAAACAACTCAACATCAAGACTCAATTTTTCACCTATGCATTCTATGTCTTTCAACACTTTCATCTCATGCATGGATGCTCGATGGTTTGCGAAATGATGCCTCTGCTGCAAAAGACATAGAATCCGATTGCATGACCATGTCAATATCATAACAGCTTTTTTATTTCATGACTGGAGAATTAAGAATGATTTTGGCCACACAGACCATCCAACCAATCAGCTATTGGATACTGAAAAGACTAACAAGACTGTCGCATTGACTCAAATGAAATTTCCTCGCTTGTTGTCTATTCATCCTTCAATATTTGTCCAAGAGTCTCCTTCAGTAACCGAAATGATTTAAAGCAGCTGCCGTCATGAGTTCTTTGAATTAAACTACACTTGCCTGCTCTAATCTATCATCAGAATTCGAAAATCATGTATGTCAAGGTAATGTTGACACGTTCAGAATAGCCTCCATATCCTCAATGGTATCGTCAATTGATTGGTCAGAGACATTTAAGTCTTCACTGGCTATAACCGCCTAGAGTTTTGCAGAACTCAAGATGAAACATATGGGCAAGTGTTACCAGCTCGACATTTTCTCAGACATTCCTCATCGCCATTAAGGATCAAGTAGCATCTAAAATGATTGTCGATCCGAAGGTAAAATGATCTTCTTGTCACACGACATGTCAGTTGATTTCTTTCGGTAGCCAGCCAACCTCTCGTTTCAGCTCATGATCATCATCATACTGAACCCACTTGGGTGGGACAATCCAAGTAAGGAATGTTTTCAAACATGCACATCATATCACCTCGGTGTTCCTCCTCTATAAGTCGAGATGGAGCTTCATCTTTGGACGTACATGAATTGAATATATGGAAAGAATTGTCCGAACTCGGCATACAAAGAAGTAAAAGAACATGTTTGGGGAACTGCGACACTTTCTTTTCTCCTCGAAATCCAGGACCATGATGTCTTGGACAACAAGCTCATCTTTTATGTTAATTTTCAGACGTTTTTCCACATGGCACCGCCAAATCTCCAAATATCTCCATGACTTCTCAACAAGCCTGAGTATTTTCTTTTATCCTTCAACTGCGGACTTCCTGATCACCAAGTTGGTCTCCACATCAATTGAAATGCTCTGCATTTCTTCAAGGCTTGCAAGGTTCCTTTCTCTTAACTGAAATTTCATCTCAGATGGCATCAGGGTAATGCAAGTGATTTGATCCTGGTGGTGGCCTTATATTAGCAGGTATAGCATGATATGCCCGATTGAATCTGGCTGAAAACTAATATACTGTCTCCTCTGGCTTTCTTTTCAAATGTTCATATTCTTATAGGATGAGAAAGACATTTTTCATTATCACCCACCTATCTAAGAAAAACTTGCATGAACTGCTGAAAATTTCTCATGCTTGCAGATGGCAGATTTCTAAACCACCTTGACCTTTTTTACTCTCCCAGTAGGACAAGGAAACATTCTGATGTAGACATCATCATCTTCAACCTCATAAAGGTCAAGGAAAAACTCAAGACTTTGGATATGCTTTACAGCAGTAATATTGGCATTCTCCCCATCAAACCTAGGTAGATTATCAATGTAATTGATAGGGAGTTCATGAAGAATAGAGGCAACTCTCTAGAGCTTGTATCTGCCCCGACTTTGGGTGCTTGGTGAGATGCAGAAACGAGAGGTGTAAGGAGCCATCTAGAGATTTCCATAAGAGCAGAGATAAAGGGTGGGGGCTTATACAACTATCTGGAGGTTTAGCAAGAGTAAGAGACAAAGCAAGAGGCTTATGTCCCACTAGGCTTTCTACAGATGCATTCCGGGATGCACAGTGAGCATGTACATAATCTATAGTTAGGGATATGCTCTCCGGAGACTCATCAATTGACCGATGGTCAAAATACTCTTCAACAATATATTTTTGACTGTGTTTAGAAAAAGACAAGACATGATTGCAGATAAAACCAAATATGTCTTGAATGAAATTTGAACTTGAGTACCTAGTCTTTCTAGGCCGCTAGGGTCATACTTTAGGTTCTTCCTCCAGCAGAGTCTTCGAAATGGGCATTGTCTGGAGTTGGTTGGAGTCGCCAGTGAATGATCTCAGCCTTCTTGTGTCCGGTCACTATCCACCATCACAGATCAAAGCCGAGTTTGAAGGCTACTGAAGAGTCCCCAAGTGAGCTCATTATGTTATCACTCCTGCACTTTTCCAAGGCTCAAAAGGCAATCACAGAGGCAACATCGAACCGCTTCGAGTCTTGGAACTAGCCCTCCAAGACTCCGTAGAGGCATCTTCTATATGATTTAACTTTTGTTTTGACTTCGATTTTAGGCTAGGTAAAAGAACAGGTAGGTTTTGTTGCAAAAGGGTTTATAAATTGGTTGAGACGGTCCATACATCCATTGGGCTATGGGTCCAGATTCAATCAAATCTGGAGAAACAACCAGAAATGTCAGAAATCCTTCACAAGGTGAGGTAACACATTCACTGGATCTTTTATATTTAAAATGAGGATCAGAAGAAAAGTGAAGGGAAACAACTTCAACTAACAAGAATTTAAGAATTTAATTGAAGATATTTTAGAAGATGAACACTGAAATCTTTAGAATCGAAACATGGTATCGGAGATAAATCCCGAGACATAACGCTTATTCATAAAGATTAGATTCATAAACAAGATGATTACATAAAGAAAAACATTTTACCTGAAAGAAATCACATCACCAAGAAAACATACAGAACTCTCAGAAGTGCCTCTTTTTTATTAATGGTAGATCTATTCAAAAATGTTATGTTTCTGGTAGCCCCTGTATGGAAGATCCAACCCTATTACATTAAAATCATATCAATAAATAGTATAGCTCTCCTCCTCAAGTTCCGAGAGTCTAAGCCTGTCTTTGGTCAGTAACAGCCACCACTCCTATCAAATTCCTGAGCTCCTCGCCATAAAAAATGGAATCGCTTTTATCACAAACAGGGTCCGCCGGGACGGATTTTATCCTCAATGATGACACCCGGGTGAAACGTGAAGATGTTATCGTAGATGGACATGTGCTGGACAAAACCTCCTTCGGTTTCTCCAATTCGTCCTCAAATGGCCGGGAAGCCCCGCAAAACCGGACTGAACTCAAAATGGAAAATCGAAAATAGGCTCAAGATGCCTTCGCTCTCTCTGCCAAGGACCCCATTGCAAAACATAAAAAGGGTTTCCGTTCCTCATCCTGAGCTGACCAAAAACCTCTCTCAGATTTTTAAAATTCGTCTCCGCTTGCTCAGGATCTCCGCCGAAGAAGACAAGGAAAAATGGGCAAAAATGGTGAAAATGTGCAAAAGTTGTTTTTGATGGAAAATACTTCACTGCTAAAATGCGCAGATCGTCTCGGGGTCCGAAATAGAACCCGGACCTAGGATTCGGGTTGATCATTTTGTAATGCTGAGTGTGCATGGGGTTTACTATGATACCGACTCTTCGCTGTAAATCCTGAAGGAGGGGGTCCGAATTAATTAATATGCTATTGGTTTGTTTTAATATACGGTGGGATGGGGGGCCAGGTAAGGCAGCACGGGGTAAGGAGTAGGCTGAGCCGGAGGATAGGGAGATGACGAGGGGAGCGGAGGGTGGATGTGAGGTACAAGACTTAGGGGAGAGTGGGCAGTGATGTAGGTGGGGTAGGGCAGTGGACAGGCTTAGGACCTAGGTTTTAACGTTTCTAAATTCCAACTTTATTTTATTTGTTATTTGCTACTGCAGGTTTTTGTTCTTTAAATGTTTTTGTATTATATACTATATTTGTTTTATTTCTTTTATTTTAATATTATTTTAACATAATTTATTATATCCCTTTATTTTAAATACATTTTACTCTTTACTTTTAACGTTTTTAATATTTTCATTTATTTAATTTTTTGTTTTGTTTTTAAATTTTTATTTTAATTCAAGTTTTTTTTTTTTTTTTTTTTTTATTTTATTAATTAATTATTAAGTTAGTAACCTAGATTAGCATCTAGGTTACTAACTTAATTAATAATTAATTAATTAAAATTAATTAATGATTAATTAATTAAGGATAATTAATTATTAAATAGTCATTATTAATCAATTTTAACCTAGACTAACCCTATTTCTATTTTTTTTTGTTCATCCTAAGTCCATTTATGCAGGAACGGAGGCGGGAAAACTAGTCGATGGGGCAACAGGACAAGGTAGTGAGGGCGCAACGTAGATGAAGGATGCAATAAGGTGATGGGGAAATGAGCGACAAGAGTGAGGGAGGAAACGGAATCACCTAAGCCATGCTTCGTGAGCGAAAAAATATGCCTGAGATAGATACATATTAGTCAGAAAACCGATTCCCATAATTTGCGGGTGATAACAGGTCGCTTTCCACCTCGCTCACAACATCACTATATGTTATACCGAGATTCTTTAGCCTCTCGGGCAGTTTGAGACTCTTCATCTTCCTCGCGACAATGATCACCTACTTTTTTCCACTTACAAGCCTCAATGCTCATCCACCACACCCTCCATTAACATCTTCATCCCTCTTGAAGATTCCTGGAGACTCTTCACCTCCTCTGACAATCACCCCGGTGTCTTCGAGTCCTCCGTAGAAACCATCGCTGGTTTTGGCAGCTACAATCGCGGTCATGCCAAATTAGCCCTCCAATCTGTTCAAATTCACCGACCTTTGGATTGGATTCCATGGATCTGCATTTCTCGACATTTCGGTATTCGACTGCGGTGACCATGTGTCCTCGACATTCAGCGATCCCCGAAAAAGGAGCTGGCTTTTCTAGCTCTTTCCATCTTCACTGAGGACCAAGGGTCGCGGGACTACGTACCTTATGCATAAGGTGTTTCATGATTTCACATTTCATGAATCTAGAGATGAGGCATCTCGACTTCCGTTGCATCCTTTAAACTCCCCAAGTGGATCAACGGTCCTCGATCAACAATTGATCCGATGGCTCAAATCATTTCATGATTTCTCAAATTCAATGATTTCGATATCCTTGATGTTCGCTGTTCTTGGTTACTCAAATTCCCCTAACTACCTAAACTCCAAAATGGAGTCGATCAACGGTCCGTGATCACACCTTGATCCGACAGTTTTATAGATTAAGCATTTCAAGATATCGCAATTTCGATTCTTGTGGTTACTATTATTTGACATCTCCAACTTTCAATCCGCGAAACCTTAAAATGGATCGATCAACGATCCAGATCAAACCTTTGATCCGACGCATTCGCATTAAGTCACAATTTTGCATATTGCGATTTCTGTGATTCCTCGCGGGTTAATATTCTCCTTTGAATACATCTCCAACTATCAATCTCTTAAAATTCGAAATGGAGTTTACTTCAGGGTTTCACATTTATCGAATTCAACAGGTTAGGGAACTCCCATTCCTTTGACTTTCCAGCCAACAAAATGACAATCTTTCACCACACGGTCCATCAAGATGGACGGTCCTCTTGCTTTCGTGATTTTGTAAGCCCGCTTCACCAGCATCTTTTAAATAACGTGTGCTCATCGATCCAATCCAGATTGTGACCTGCTCTCGTGATCTAACGCCAAGATCTATTCTCCATATTTGCGTGCTCTTCTTGTTTACATTGATATCTGACAGCCATCGAGAATTCGGAATTGTTGATCCAATGATCATGACTGCTTCTTCTTTCCCCGATTATCACTGTGATGTTGATCATCGTTGTTTTACTTAATCCATCATCGCTACTATATTTTGCCATCAATGACAAGCATACGCCACCAGAAAACATGCCAACATACAGGAACCCATGGAACTGATGGGACACCACTGTCGGCCTGTTAGACATGAAATTGAAATAATTATAATAGAGATATTTTCATGGCTCATGGCCCATCATGCTTCCATCCAATTGTTTACGTTATGTTCAACTATGGAATCAAATGAGTCACCATTGTCATAGTTGAAGTGACTGCTGGGAGACGATCCATGGATATCTGAAAAAAGGTGGCAGTCCACTAAAAAATTTGTAGAACGGTGATCCTTGCATTGTAGGGATGAGTTCATCTTCTGGTATGCAGAGGTCGCCATATAATTCACTGGTTACCTTGTAATTCTTAGGATTTGGTGGATTGGAGTTTTCATAAATCGGCTCACTGCCTTGAAAGGATAATTAAAAACAAACCATGCATTGTAGCGTGCTGCTCCCTCAACTTCTGCACGTAACCATTGCCTAAAAGCATCTTTGCTACTACCAAAGAATTATATGTCTCTGGGACAATAGGTCCATAGTAATAAATACAACCAACCAAACCACCAATATAGATAATCTCTGAATGTTGCACAATCAAAGAGTATCCAACAAGAGCCATCAAAATTAGTCTGAGACATTATTGCATAATAGTCTTCATATGAGATATCTGGAGTATAGATATAAATATATACTTGTCCTTGGAAAGGACCTCCAATGATTATTCCTCTAGATATGTTCTGACTTGTTTTGAAATAACTTATAAAAGATCTTAGATGATTATTTGACTGTACCGAGCTATTCAAAATATTTATACATGCTTGACTAGACTTATGCAACACTCTAGACACTCAAAACAATAACAATATTTATAATTATTACATACAAGGATCCATTTGAATCCTAGTGGAGCATCTAGTATGCTTAAAGAGGATGAAGCCATTTTATGGTTTTATCTTTAACTTCTCTGGTGAGCAGATCAACTATGCAATTATCTTTTCCTGGCTTATAATGGATGTCAAAGTCAAATCCATCTAGCCATAAGCTCCATTTGAGAACTCTATTATTTCCCTATTCCAAAAGTCTCATTAGTCAACATCCCTTTCATATGATTTAAATCAGTTCCTACAATAAAATGAACAGGCTTTAAAAAAATTCTATATTTCTTAACTTATTTCATGTTTACCATTTCTTATGGGATGAAGGATATTTTCGGGATTTTGTTCATTGTAACATCCAAGCATATATACAAACTTCTTTTAGCTTTGGTCCATTCTTCTGGAGGAATACGGTTGCCCACGTATCATTATAAGCATCTGTCTCTAAGATGAGCTTGTTGACGGGCGAAATTGACCGTCTCAATAGAGAGTGGAACCGGTCCAAGTTGTCTAATAACCCGCACGCTTGGAATGGACTCAAATTTCGACGAGTTTAACGTTCATGGTCGTGCCCCATATCCAAGGAAACCAAAGAGAAAACTTTTCAATCTAAACTAACTAATCTAACTATTATGGCACTGACTAACTATTATTATAATGATTCAAATCAAATATCTAATTATCAATTTAATTATTTCTTATTTACAAATGTACATTATAAACAGCCTACATATTTAACTAAAACCTGCAAAACTCAATGTTCAGCCTCAGCCTGGGACAGCCATGGATCTCTTTTGATTTTATATTTTATGAAAGAAATAAAATCATTAAAATTAAACTATCTAATATAAATTCATCTAGACTTATATCTAAATAAAACTACTAATGAAAACAATAAATAAAAGACTAATTGACCTCGAAACGCTCCAAGTCTGCCTTGTGTATGATGACTCCTTAAGCTTCAAGTTGGAGGAGGGAACCAGCACCGCTTAGTCTTAAGCTTTTTGTAACCATCAACTGTATTTCTTCTTGAAGTGTTTTACAGACAAACAAGACATAAAAAGAATCATAACAATCTTATGATCATAAATTCCTGCAATAAGGAAACCTATTATGCAAGAACTTATATATAACAATTCAATTTATGAAGAAGGTAAAACTATCATTCACAAACCGAACTAACAATTGTTATGTCTTTTACAAAATTGAAAGAAACCAGATATGAATTACAACGATTAAAATTATATCATTTGCACATGATTTAGATAGCCAAAGTAATCATAAATCATAAACAAACTGATATACACAACATAAAACAAAACATTGATATATTGAAAAGCAAAAGCTATGACAAAACATCAAATTCTACTCCAGTCAGTATTATAACTCCATATCCTTGTTCTCCCACAACCGAGGATGAACATTATTACAAAAATCATAAGTATATATAGGTCTCTTCACAAGGTAAAACCTCCAGGATAATATCAAATAGTTTCCATACTAACTGGGAGATATCCTGTACTACTAAAACTAAGGAAATAAATGCAAGCAGAATCAGAAACATCCCCTAACCTACCATCGCTATTATTTTCCAATTTCGAATTTACCTCAATAGAACACAAATATTAAGTTAGAAAGATATTTCATTAAGAAAACAATGAAAATTGACTCAATGCATTCTTATTGCATCATCTCCTCAGAAGCTAGTCAAAAATAGCAAACAGGACCGCATATCAATAAAAAACAAATCAAATCATCTTTTAATAATCCTTAAAAATGAATTACTAATAATTCAAGTGAAATTATCATTTAAATTAAACCATCAAAATATAAAATGCAATCAAAACAGAGTAAAGAATGCTCTATTTTCAGCTACCATAAAATATGGTCAAACCTGACGTACAAAACATATCAAAATCTTAAATTGATAAATCATATCATATGTGATACAATTTAATCCAACACAACCATCATTCACTCAAGAGGCCATGATATAACAATAGATCTGTGATACCAATTAAATGTACGTGTGAGTGACTGTTACGATTATGTATAAATGAAATCATATGCAATCAACATCAACCCAGCCAAATTCATGATTAATTTCTAGCACAATCCATAGACAGGATCGTAATAGAATCAACAAAGATTACAATTGTAAACTTGGCAAATAATCAAAACGAATCACAATCAAGTTTAATTATAGGAATAAATTGTGAATTTGATACAGTCAATTTCGTTTTTCAAATCAATTCAAACAGCATATTCATTGCAAACGAATTGATAACATGGTGGAATAATCCAATGCAAATTAACTCATATATAACTGGCAGAATTGATCCATATCAAAATTGTTGCTAATCATGGCATATACATCATAACAAAATCGAATTGAAATGTGATCAGTGCCTTCAAAACCTATGATATGAGAACGATTCTCTATTCAAAAGGATACAACTAATTCCAATTTGACAACAGAGTATCTATTTTGGCTAAATAAATCAAATCAAATCCACACCACTAACCATTACAATCTATTAAAAATCTATGAACAAATCAAATCGAAAATCTTTCTATTTTTATCAAACCGAACTGATGTTTATATCAATCCTGTGACCTGGGCTAAAACTAGAAATGATGTTGAGATACATACCGGGGTAGAAAGAAAATGCTTCTTCGGACAGACTAATTGATGAATCAGATTGATCATGTTTCAACAAGAAGTTGAAGGCCAAGGTTGAACAGAAGAAGGATTTGAAGCTAATGTCCGAGAAATGATAAGATTTCCAAATGCCTACGCATCAAAACCATGTTCTGTATCCATCAAAATTGGACCTGAAATGAGAGCCAGATCTTCAGATTCACTAATTTCTGAGAAGCCGCCATGATGAGGGTAAAGGCTAAAACGGCTCAGTTTTCAAATGCTCGATTTGATTCAATCGCTTTTCCTCTCTAGACCGCTTCACTTAAAAACGGACTCTGGGCAATTACGGGGCGCTTTTCTCCTCGGGTGGGCAGTTTTCTCTGGCAAAATGAAAACACAACCGAATCTGAAAACCATGAGGGTTCAATTCGCCCTTCAGGAGCCAAGAGATAACACACAGTGAGCTGGGCTAAGGGACAAGGGTTTGAACAGAGTAGGCTTAGAGATTTTCCCAAAAATCAACAAAGATAACCCTGGTAAGGATGTAAGCATTAATGCAAAGTGTGCGAGGGTGGTAGAGCTTACTTCTGCCATGCATAAGAGTTATTATGAAAGTACAACCGCCGGTTTACATAGTAGTTCAACCCATTATAGCATAGTTTGACAATGATGCGAATTAGCCGACCAATGAATCAACCATCAAGTGTATAAACCAACGCGCAATCGATCGTTGTGCCAAAGCTTTTAAACCATAAATCATTCCAATTGAAACCAAAATCAAACATTAACCATGTGCCAATGTGCATTCATATAATCAATCAACCAATAGTTATGAAAACATTAACATAGGGATTATATTAAAAAGATATGTATGAAAGATTTAAACATAATACCCATATTTCTTATGAAATCAAAGGTTGAGTAGGTCAAATAAGAAGCCAATCCAAATACCAATGCATTACACACTTAATGAAATCAAGTCACATAATCAATCTAAAATGTACGATGAGTATAGTTCGAAAGTTTTTCCATGATGCACAATGACAAGTGAAATGTAAGCGCAAAGGGCATATCAATCGGAAGGATGACGATAATTCAAACAATGATTCTAATGTGACTTTGAAGGACTAATATTTCACGCATACAGTTGTGAAAACAAAACGAAGATAGGCGTGCAAAAAGGCGCAAAGATTAAAAAGCGTCATTCATTTGAAAATTGCGACGGAAAATCGATGTTTGTGAAACATTGGTGTAGGCAGCTTATGAGACAATGAAAAATGTGAATTGGCTGCCAACAGAGCTATAATGAAATATCTGGATGATATAACTTTGACAGGTTCTGGATTTTCTGTTTTATTACTTGAACAACTGATGTCATATTATTATTCCAAGGTATTACCTTACTCAGGCACTTTTGAAGTATCCTTACATCTCTATCCTGGTTTTCATAGAACTGTCTAATTTAATTTAGACAACCTAGGAATCTTTGCAACTGCTTTTGATCCAGAATCTCATCTAGAAATTCAGAGAGTTTCTTCAGCACATGTTCCTGTAACTCAACTGCTCCCTTGGAAAGAATAAGTCCTAAATATTAAATTCTTGTCTGAGTCCAACAAAGCTTAGACTTGCTCAAAACCAAACCATGATGGAACAATAGATCATATACTGTCTTCAAATGTTGTACATGAGATTTCGTATCGTCTATATAGATCATCTATATATACAATGACAAAATTCAAATGTTTAAAGATATCGTCCATCCTTTTATGGAATTTTGAGGGTGCATTTTTCAGTCCAAAGAGCATGTCTCTCCATTGGTATTGTCCATTAGGTACAACGAAAGTTGTTTTGTACTTGTATTTAGGAACTATCCCTATTTGCCAGAATCCACTCTTTAGATCAAACTTACTGAAGATGTTGCATTTACCAATCTTAGAGAAAATCAATTCTTTAGAAGGGAGAGGAAATCTTATAGGAAGTAGAGCTTCATTTAAAGCTCTGTAATTTATAACCATTCTAGGCTTTCCTCATTTCTGTTCGCTATGTTTATTCACATAAAATGTTGGGCAAGCCCAAGGGCTTCTACTTGGTTCTATTAGCTTTCTCTCTAGGAGTTCTTTTATCTCCTACTAGCAATATTCAATTTCTCTAGGAGACATATGGTTGGCTGATGCCTTTTTTGGTTTCGCAACATAATCTTCTCTATAGGGAAGACTGACAAAATATTGTTCCCTTGTCCAGAAAGCATTAGGATGATCTGATGTACAGTCTTTTTCTATCTTTTCTTTAACATCCTTAATTGCTTCTAATCCATG
>SNQJ01S0103938.1:0-20241 GCA_010110895.2 Picea sitchensis
TAAAGAGACTATACCCAATTGAGCATTCCCCTTGTCCCAACCTTTAGCCATCCTTGTGCAAAGAGAAGTATAGAGAAAAGAAGTTAGAGGACTATTGAAGGGGAGCCCAAGACCAGTTTCGAGGAGCAATGCAGACCACATATTGTAAGTTTACATTTGTGAAGATTAAGACAAAAAGGAATACTTTTCTCGTCCCGCCATATCATCTGTTCAATTTGAATGTTTATTTTATGATATTGTCACAACTAACACAACAATTAGTATATGAAATGCATGTTCGCAGCTTTTTGTTTGTTCATATGTGAATGCAATTTAGCTTTGGGAGGAGGATTTCAATCAAAGAGTGAGTGAATGAAAAGGGATCGACATCAGCTGAAAGACTTAAGGTACAGTTACCGAACCTCATTTACACCTTTGTATTGCATGAATGTGGGGTTTTGTGTTGGGAGAATAGGAAAGAGTAGAGGCCTTTCAAATGGTCATTTTCTGCATGCATGATTAGAGCCCTTAAATGCTAATTCCGTAGGAGGGATTCCCACCCACAATAGAATTGATGACCATACTAGGGATCTCTAAGGTTTCTGAGAATATATTTTCTTGGGTATTTTTAAAAACTGGTTTCATTCCTTGTTTTTAAAGTTTCTGCAAAAGTCTGAGCTAACAAAGATTCTGGTCTTCCATACCAGTTATCTCTGTTTCTTTGCTTAACTGCATTTTTTTTTATGGGACCCACAGAGGTACACGCAACCTGTATAAGGTATGCATGTGTGTACCCACACCCTACCTTCACACAGCCCGCGTGTACATGCTAGATGAGGAAGTGTCAGTCGTGTGTATGATTTCAGAAAATTTCTTTTAGAGAGGCAATCATCCTCTCCCCTGTCAAAAGTAATCCTTCTCAGGGGTTTTCTGGAACTCATTCTAGTCTTTGTTGTTTGCAGTTTATGGCTTAGGTTCCACCTCATATTGGTTTTTTCTATGAAATTTTCTTTGAACTGTTTTCTTTTTTCTGTCAAAGTGAGTTTCTGAGTCTTCAAGAGTTTCTGGTCCTCAATACCAGTAATCTTTGCCAGTGCCTGATTGCTTGTCTTTTCATTTTTGAGAGTTCCAGAAGTACATGCAGCCTACATAAGGTCTGCATGTGTGTACATGCGCTCTGACCTTACACATCTCGCGTGCACATGTTGGTTGTTGAACTGACAACAACGTGCCCGTTGAGAAAATTTTTGTTTAAGGAGAGGCAACCATCCTTTTCTTTGTCAAAAGTTTATCCCTCTCAGATTTTCTGGTCTTTGTCACAGCGGTCAGTAACTTAGGTTTGATCACAGTAATAACTTTCTTTGTCATTAATAAGTTTTCCTCAAAATTTTCCTTTTATAGGGTTTTTTAGACAAGTGTGAGAGTCCTTTTTAATCTTCTTGTGTGTTGTTTTTAAGAGTGACTCTTTGCGATCTGTGCTTAGGCCAAAAGTTTTCTGGGTCTTTACTTGTTGATATTTTTCCTTTTTTTCTTTGTGAGCATTCAAATAAAAAAAAAAAAACTTTTATTTATTTGTTTGGTTAAATAGTGTTGGTTTGCATTAGTAACCAGGAAAAGTCTTTTCTTTCATAAGTTCTTGATGGTTTACTTAGACGATAAGTAGCTCGTATTCGAGTGAAATCCTATTTTGAGTTTGTTGTTCAAAGATCTTAGAAATTTTTAGTGTGAAAAGTTGATTAAGAATTGAGTCAAGAAGAAGTTATTTTGTTTCCAGCTTTCTGTTTATTTTTTTTCTTTCATCTTTCAAATATCACTAGTTTCAATTTCATAACCTTTGAATTAAGAAAAGCCATAAAAATTAATGCTAAATCTAAAATTAATTAGACTTTTTATGTTTGTAGGGTCAACCAACCAGTTTAGGGTTAGGGCCTTGAATTAGGTTGGAGAGGAAACTCTTCAAGGCCATTAAATCAAGCATTGGAGTCTGAGCTAGGGAGTGTTAAAAGTCCAGTATCGTGAAAGTTATCCGGGACCCCCCTCTAACACAGGGGCTAAACACGAGGTGACATCCGGAAAGGTAGCGGAGATAAACCCTCTAAAGCCAGACCAATTGTAGTGGAGAACACATATAGAGGGCTTGTCTTGGGATTCTGTTGATTTCATTTTCCACGGAGCTTCGTGGGTCTCAAATCCATTCAAGGTCCTCAGTTGTCTTCCAGACCACTTTCTTTCGATACCCTTGACAAGTTTCGGGCTCGATACCCTGCTCATTGTGGTCTACCCGACTGTCGACTGTACCCGCCTAGTGACTGTTCGCACGCTGGCAACCTAGTTGCCTATCTTTTTTAGGGACATACACAGGTGACTGCGGGGGTATGTCACAGTACCTAGGATAGACATCGGGCCACACCTTGCAGAGTATACCCAGAGGGTGCTTCCTTGTTCGAGTTTCACCTGCACCGGTAAGTTTCTCTAGTGTTGGTTGTTGTAACTGTTCTTCCAACTAGTTTAGTGTTTGCTTGTTTTATCTTGTAGGGAATTTTCTAGTGTGTGTTGTTTTTGAATGAATAGAAATCCCTAGTGTGTCTTTGATATTATCACACAGTGGAGGATCATGAGCTCCTCTGGTCATGAAGGCTTCTTGTCCTACCACCGGTTACACTGGAGCCACCCCCGCCATCACTAAGGTGAAAGCTAGACCAACAAGGGCCTTTTGATGTGACCGGGTCACCGAAAGTCACACCTGACCAACCTCTGTTAAAGGAATTTTTGGCACCTTTAAAGTGGATGGTAATGGAGGAAAATCCTGTCTCTTCTTCTAGGAATCCTGATATTCCCGCCATGATTGTCGTCACAGGGGGTGTTCCACCTCCTACCCCACCATCACCAGTCCGAGCCACCACGGTCTCGACTGCCTCTACCTCGAGCAATG
The DNA here is from genome assembly GCA_010110895.2 of Picea sitchensis. Lineage (NCBI taxonomy): Eukaryota > Viridiplantae > Streptophyta > Pinopsida > Pinales > Pinaceae > Picea > Picea sitchensis. The sequence continues at coordinate 2,912 of SNQJ01S0103938.1, forward strand.
GTCTGATCCTATCTTTGGCGAAGATCACTGCTCCTTTCACACATAGTGTGACAAGCCCTCCGTTCTCATATGGGATACCTAGCATAGGTACCAGCCCTGTACTCTCTTAATCCACTTTATAGACTTTAGGTCTGGGGTCAGGGAGCTCTAACACTCCTGTGCAAGGACCCATGGGGGGCACTTCAACTCCTTTTAACGCTTTCCCTTACGGGGGAGGTCATATACCTCCTTCGTCCCCTTCACTCGACGATACCCACCGGCAATCCATCGGGCCAAACACACACCATAGTTCACTTGGAGTAGGGAGTCAATGACCACCTTCTCATAATATGGCGGTAGGGTCGACACCGTTTTCTTTGTTCGGTGCGTTTGGTAACAATGCTTTCTCATCAGCTGCATTCCCGACCGGGGGAAACCCCAGTTATGTAAAACCTAATCTTATGCAGGGTACTATTCCTGCACAGGGGGCAAACCCAGGAATTTCTTCGACATCAGGACCTTGGAATTCTTGTCAAGGATCTATTCCCTCGTCAGGAATGTTGATTTGGGCAATTCTTTTCACAACCAATGGAACCCCGGACAAGGTGCTATGCCTATGCCCATGGGATTGGCATGGGACAACCCTTCCCAAAGTCCTCCGAATGTAATGCATGCCCACCTATCTACGTCCTATTTCGGGAATCAACCGATGATGTCTCCTCACATGCAAAATCTGTATGTTGGTCATGGCCATGGATTTTACCAGAACCCCGACCAGCCACCCAACTTTTCCTGGCAACCTGGTGCCACTCAAACTCTTGTCTCCTTTTTCCATGGTTATTAGCAACACCAACCAAAGATACCTTTCTTGGCAACCTTACATTTGTCAGAATTGACAAGATTGTTGAATGACCCCATCTATCACGATCCACGTTGGCCTCCTATGTCGATGAAATTGCCTCTGGACATACCAAAGTTTGAGGCTAGGCCTAACGAATATACAAGGGATCATGTGACCACCTTCCATATTTTGTGCTCGTCTAATTCATTGAAATATGAATCCGTACAATTGCGATTGTTTCAATGCACTCTCATTGGGAGTGTTGTGAAATGGTACATAGAGCTCGATTGCTCGAGATATTCTTCCTTCGGTGAATTGGAAATGGTATTCCTAAACCATTTCCAACTACCTATGAGATACGATGATGGCACAAAATTGCTGGCCATTTTTGAACAGACAAAAGCAGACCATATCTCTGACCACATCTGAGAGTGGAGACGCCAGAAGAGTTTGATTAATGTACTGGTCCCACCAGCATTCCTCCTTGAGTGGTTCCTTAAGTCTTTGGTCCCACAACTATCCAAAGACGTTGCAACATTGGGAGTGTTTTCCAAAGAAGATACCATCATGAGAGATCAACAACTTGGGCTGATTTATTCTCAGTCTGGTTTACTGTATGAGGTTTTGCCTGATGCACCATGATCCATACTTGATAAAACCAGATAGAGAGTTGGACCACATGCCGATGGTAATGTAGGTTCAACACAAACGAAGCTCGCTGAACAACTGACAAAACAAATGCAACAATTGTCTATACAATACACAGTGGCCAACCAAACTATTGTTTCAGCTACTCCCCCTACCCAAATGTTGGATGTACACAGTGTGCAATCGACAAATACGAAGGCCACCCAACAGCCTGATGGAAAGAAAAAATAATGTAAGAAGGGTAAGGGGGATAAGAAACCCACTATTGTATCCGCCTTTGTTTTTTAGCCCATTTTGAATTTTATTTCTTAATGCTCGAAATCAAAAGTTGGTTTACATATTTGCCTTTATTTTTTCCAAAATCTTGGAAGTCTCATCATGCGAGCAACGACGGTTATCATACTCTCAAGGCGAGTTATACTTTTTGTTCAAATGATTTTTCCCCTTTCTTACCTTGGGATTTTGTATGTCGGGTGTTATAGATCACATAGTTCATAAGTCCCGAAGAGCGAAACGACGAATTAACCTTAAAGTTTTACCCGGGTCAGTAGCGAGAGTAAAGATTTTCTAAACTATGGTTAATCATCATCGGGATTTCGTGTCTCGGCGTTTACTAACTCCAAAATCCTTACCGTCATAATCTTGATAGCCAAAACCACGAGACTCTTGTTTTAAGTAACCCAGGTTAGTGTTAAAGGTAAAAAGTTCAGTCGTGATTAAACTCAATCGAAAATTCGCAACTCGACATGTTTTCCCTCAAAAGCTACACTGTCAAATCACCGAGTCGCGAAGTCGCGATAAATATAGAAATGTAATTAATTAAACACTTAATCCAGTTTTATCCCCCAATTTAATTAAATCATATCATCGTGATCTCACGATTTCACAACTCGGCATACCAACCTCCCGAAAAATGTACCTTCGAAGCTCTGAGTCGCGAAGTCGCGATCTCGCGATTTCGCAACTCGGCATACGAACCTCCCAGAAGCTATACCTTCAAAGCTCCAATTCACGAAGTCATGATATAAATAACCACGATATTTGTTTTTTTAAACATGATTAATTAAACACTTAATACTGGTTACATTTTTATTTAACCAAAGCTAATTATCGCAATCTCGGGTTTTAGAGGCTGGAATGGTTAGAGTGAAAACTCTCGATGTAGCGAGTACCGAAAGATTAATTAACGTTGATAAAACCTGATTAATTGAGCTAATCCAGTATTTCCCATGATTTGATGCATGCACAGTCTACGAGGCAATCTTAATTTTTCCTTGCACCAACTTGCATTTCGGACTGTCAAAATTTATGGCATTAATTAGAAACAAGGCAAATCGACAAGTAAGAATTGGGTTTTTATTGCTAAATTATATTCAAGAATGTTTTGACCGTTCTGTTCCTAAAAAGTACCGAGTTTTAAATGGTCAAATGTATAGATCTATTACTTTTTATCGCAAATTCATTTCTACATTACACAGAGAAAACTTTCTGAGCGAACTAATTTCTATATGTATACATATTTTTATCGCAGAAAAGCTAAAGCAAGATCCCCCGCCATGGCTGAGCGAAAAGCGTCTAAAGACAACGTTGAGGTTTCGGGACAAGGTTCAGACAACGTCTCTGATACTTCACCTCGAAGTGTCGACTCTGTCAAGACCTGGTCATTTGTTTCTAAGGTGCTACAGTCCGAATTGGTAGATTATTCGGATGATTCCAGTGACAATGAAAAAGACGACCTGACCACCAAATCTAAGATCGTCATCCAAGATGGAATGCATAAAGTAGCGGCTAGGCCACGACTTCTCCCTTACTATGATATGGTCTAGTGGGCATTATACCATGTGGATATACCAACCAGAACCATCATCAACGAGCAGAAGGTCACTATTGGCACTTAAATAAGAGTGGGGAAATTAGACTGTGCGTAGATTTCATAAATTTAAATAAGTCCTCTCTTAAAGACAACTATCCACTACCTAAAATGGATCATGTGCTAGAAAGGGTAGTTGGGGAGAATATAATGTCTATGATTGACGGTTTCTATGGATATAATCAAATCGCCATGAATGAACAAGATAAAGAAAAAATAGCTTTTACTACCCCTTGGGGTACGTTCATGTATGATAAAATGCCTTTCGGTTTGATGAATGCAGGAGCCATGTTCCAACGCACTATGGACATCGCTTTCATCGGAGAGAGGGATAAGTTCATGGTCATCTATCTCGATGATTTAACCGTTTTCTCCAAATTCGATGAAGAGCATCTGGTACATCTTAAACAAACATTTGAAAAATGTCGCAGGTTTGGTCTGTCCTTAAACCCCAATAAATCACACTTCGCCATGCAAGAGGGTAAATTATTGGGTCATGTTGTATCTAAGGATGGGATTAATATTGATCCTAAGAGGGTTGAAGTGATAGACACTATAAACATTCCTAGAAATGTAAAAGAAATTCAATCTTTCTTAGGAAAAATAATTTTTTTATGAAGATTTATCCCAAATTTCGCTGAAATTGTAAAATTGATTACATATATGCTTAAAAGGAATAGCGAAGTAAAGTGGACAACAGAGGCCAAAGAGTCATTCGCACACATTAAGAAATTCATAGCCAAGGCACCTGTATTAGCAAGTCCCGATTATCTGAAAGACTTTCTTATTTTCTCATTTGCCTCCGAGCACACGATTGTTGCAGTGCTCCTCCAAAAGAACGAAGAGGGTTTCGAACAGTCGATCGCCTTTTTCAGCAAGAGCCTTAGAGACGCAAAAATTAAATATGATATAATAGAAAAACAAGCGTACGCCATGGTAAAAGCACTAAAGGCATTTAGAACATATGTATTACACTCCAAGATCATTGCGTACGTACCGACCGGTTTTGTGAAAGATATTTTGGTACAACCATACAGTGATGGGAAAAGAGGAAAATGGTTGGCTAAGATTCAAGAATTTGACCTAGAAATCAAACCTACTAAATTGATAAAAGGACAAGGCCTGGCCAAACTTTTGGCTGAATCAAATCTCAGAGCTCTGGATATAAACTGCCTACAGGGATATGAGGAAAACATGAACATAAATGAGCTTGATGAATCAACAAGTGAAATTAAGATTGAGGAGAAGTTTGTATCATCAAAATGGTACAGAAACATAGTATCCTACCTGCTGACTCTAAAACACCCGAGTGAACTATCACCATCAAAATCCAGGACTTTAAAGCTTCATGCGGTTAAGTATTGTATCGTCGAAAATCAACTATATTGGAAAGACCCGCTCGGTTTATTGTTAGTCTGCTTAGTCGAATCGGAAACATAAATGGTTATAAGTGAATTTCATGAAGGAGTTTGTGGAGGAAAACATGCTTGGAGGGCCACAGCTTACAAAATTCTGAGGGTTGGGTATTACTGGCCAAAATTCTTTTCAGACGTTAACGCCAAGGTCCAAGCCTGTACCCCTTGTCAGCTATTTGTAGGTAAACAGAAACTCCCGATGCTACCTTTATTTCTGGTCAAAACTAAGGCCCCTTTTCAACAATGGGGGCTAGATTTTATAGGAGAGATTAATCCACATTCTAGCGCCCAACACAAGTGGATCTTAACTGCCACAAACTACTTTACTAAATGGGTGGAAGCTATTCCAACTAAAAGGGCAACTGACTCGGTGGTAGTAGATTTCTTAGAAGACAATATCCTATCAAGATTTGGCTGCCCCTGAAAGATAGTCATGGATAATGCCCAGGCTCTCAAATCTATGGCTATGATCAGCTTCTGCCAAAAGTATAATATCATTCTTGTCCATTCTATAGCGTACTACCCCCAAGGAGGAAATGGACTGGCCGAGTTGTCTAAAAAGAGCTTGATCAATATAATTAAGAAAGTGTTGGATGAAAACAAAAAGTCTTGGCATGTACATTTAAAGTACGCTTTGTGGGAGAATTGTATAGGTACTAAAAAGTCTATCGGCATGTTTCCTTTTCAGATGGTATATGGGACAGATGCAGTGTTACCTATAAATTTAGCACTTCCTTTGATGAAATTGTGGAAAGATCAGAAAGAAGAACCTAATCATGTCACCGGGAGGATAAACCAGCTAATCGAGGTTCAACAACATAGGGTCGAAGTAGATGAAAGGATGCAGAAGTATCAGGATGACATGAAGGCATTATTCGACCATAGGGAAAAGGACAGAGATTTCCTCCCAGGTGATTTAGTACTAAGGTGGGATGCAAGGAGGGAAGAAACAACGAAACATGGTAAATTCGATCACCTCTGGTATGGGCCATTCAGAGTCTCAACTCTTGAAGGAAAAAATTATTTCCTACTGGAAAATTTAGATGGTGAAATCCTCAACGCCCCTGTCAATGGGTGATATCTGAAGCATTATAAGGCATAAATAGTCGCCAAAAAAAAGAGATGATGTGTATATTTATATATAGGATTTTTTTTTTACATATATGTATATTTTTCATTTACGCATTGTTATTCTGATTTTCTTTTTCTTTCGTGAATTTTTGACACCTTTCAGATAGCCTCGATAACCTTTGTATTTGCCTTTTATAGGATTCCAGCTGCAAACAAAACAAGCAAGAGAAGTAAACAAAAAGTTGGGTGTCAGAAATAAATTGGCTTAAACAGGTGATGCCAAAGATTTTTTGATATTTTGCAAAGAAAATGAAATGGTAAGGTAAAGGTGAGATTTCCTAAAAGACTTGTTCTGAAGGGCTATCAAAGAAAACTGAGATAACCTCATTCATACAACAACATCGTCTGAACTAATAAATAACAGAACATTTCCGTGGTTAATTGTTTACAAAAGAATAAGACAAAATAAACAAGTCACTCAAATTAAAGAAGTCAGTCAAAGTAAAGCGCTCCCGAAAAATATTTTCAAGAGTCAGTTTTGATTTTTTGACCTCTGTTTTTCAGTCCATAAATCTCTATCTATCACCCTTTTCTGTTTCCGGGTTTTCCCTTTAAAAATTCAGCATCTTTCCGTTTTCGCATACGTAGGGAGAAGAGATTACATTTCAACCTCGAGAGCTTCAAAACAGAGTGTGGAAAGAAAGTGGGTCTTCACAACTCCTCGATCCCTTGCTAAACAAAGTGACGCTTAAAGTGATCCTGACTTTCCTAGGTTTTTCAACTGTTTCGGAGGATTGAGGCTTGCTCAAATAGAACACCCCAAAAAATTTATTTTTCCCTTTCTCCCTATGAACGAAGGTGTTGTGAAAGTTAAGGGAAGGTTGGTACCGAGTAATCAAAGTAAGTTGACATATCTATAATGCAAAATATTACACAGATATCATCCCTGATACAAACTGATTGCCCCCATCTTCGCGCTCTAAAAAATCAAATTATAAGATAGGTGGTGAAAGGAAATTCATAAATTATTGCCCCCATCTAGTCCAAGAGACAATGAAAGGAAATTCATAAAATATTTCCCTCGTCTCAGCATTTAAATGCACAAATATATTCCGAAGTGGTGAAAGGAAATTCAGTAAAAAGGGCTAGATAACTTCACCCAGGTACTGAACAGGCTCGTTGGAAGTGAAGCAATATCTGAGGTATCTGTAACGTTGTTATACATGAATATCACTCTACTCTGGTAACTAATTCTTTTTAAAACCTGATCTACATCCTAAGTTCAGACAGGGCTTCCTGATTAAAAACATATAATTTTCTTCTTTTGATGCAATCTGATAGCCACAAGATCTGTTGGTTCTCCTAGGACTGTTTTGATTGTCTCAAGGAAGACCTGAATTCAATAACAGGAAGGAGAAAGTCGTGAAAGGGACTACAACTAAGTTTAAATAGTATCTGAGTTTTGAAAAGCTTTTCAAATGTAAAAAATGAAATCCCTTTCCCTTCGGTAGCCTGTCCTCAGGAACCTTTTCGCTGGATTAAATCCATTGACTCCATTTACCCAATATCAACACATGGTCTACTATTCTTCCCGTCTTACAGGAAAACAGGATCCCTAGCTGGAGCCTATGTTGGAGCCACCTTTGTTTTTTAGCCCGTTTTGAATTTTATTTCTTAATGCTCGAAATCGAAAGTTGGTTTTCATATTTGCCTTTATTTTTTCCAAAATCTCGGAAGTCTCATCACGCGAGCGGAGATGGTTATCATACTCTCAAGGCGAGTTATACTTTTCGTTCAAATTATTTTTCCCCTTTCTTACCTCGGGATTTCTTATTTTGGGTGTTAAAGATCACATAGTTCACAAGTCCCGAAGAGAGAAACGACGAATTAACCTTAAAGTTTTACCCAGGTCAGTAGCGAGAGTAAAATTTTTCTAAACTATGGTTAAGCATCATCGAGATTTCATGTCTCGGCATTTACTAACTCCAAAAGCCTTACCATCATAATCTCGATAGCCAAAACCATGAGACTCTTGTTTTAAGTAACCCAGGTTAGTGTTAAAGGTAAAAAGTTCATCCGTGGTTAAACTCAGTCGAAAATTCGCAACTCGGCATGTTTTCCCTCAAAATCTACACTGTCAAAGCCCCGAGTCGCGAAGTCGTGATAAATATAGAAACGTAATTAATTAAACACTTAATCCGGTTTTATCCCCCAATTTAATTAAATCATATCATTGCGATCTCGCGATTTCGCAACTCGGCATACCAACCTCCCGGAAGTTGTACCTTCGAAGCTCCGAGTTGCAAAGTCGCGATCTTGCGATTTCGCAACTCGGCATACGAACCTCCCGGAAGCTATACCTTCGAAGCTCCGAGTCACAAAGTTGCGATATAAATAACCACGATATTTGTTTTTTTAAAACATGATTTATTAAACACTTAATCCTGGTTACATTTTTATTTAACCAAAGCTAATTATCGCAATCTTGGGTTTTAGAGGCTGGAACAGTTAGAGTGAAAACTCCCGATGTAGCGAGTATCGAAAGATTAATTAATGTTGATAAAACCTAATTAATTGAGCTAAGCCAGTATTTCCCTTGATTTGATGCATGCACAGTCTACGAGGCAATCTTAATTTTTCCTTGCGCCAACTTGCATTTCAGACTGTCAAAATTTATGGCATTAATTAGAAACAAGGAAAATCGACAAGTAAGGATTGGGTTTTTATTGCTAAATTATATTTAAGAATGATTTGACCGTTCTGGTCCTGAAAAGTTCTGAGTTTTAAATGGTCGAATGTATATATCTGTTACTTGTTATCGCAAATTCATTTTTACATTACAGAGAGCAAAATTTCTCAGCGAACTAATTTCTGTATGTATATATATTTTTATCACAGAAGAGCTAAAGTAGGATCCCCCTCCATGGCCCCGCGAAAAGCGTCTAAAGACAACATTGAGGTTTCAGGACAAGATTCAGACAACGTCTCTGATACTTCACCTCGAAGTGTCGACTCTGTCAAGACCTGGTCATTTGTTTATGAGGTTCTACATTCTAAATTGGTATATTATTCGGATGATTCCAGTGACAATGAAAAAGATGACCTGACCACCAAATATAAGATCGTCGTCCAAGCTGGAATGCACAAAGTAGAGGCTAGGCCACAACTGCTCCCTTACTATGATATGGTCCTGTGGGCATTAGACCATGTGGATATACAAACCATAACCATCATCAATGAGAATAAGGTCACTATTGGCACTTTCATACCTGAACAACTTCAGGCTATGTACAAGTTGTCAACTGTGTCAGACCTTACATACAATGCTGAATTCTTGGAGAATTTCAAACAGAAGGAATGTGTGCAATATGACAAGACTATGTCCAGTTTAATCAAAGATTGGGTCTCACACCCTGCGAAGTTCAGGGCGGACAGTAACGATATATATTCAATAGCTTCTCTGGAACCGCAGTTCAAATATGTAGCTGTGATGACCTACATATTATACGGGAAAGAGGACACCACACATTTTTTCCTTCAGTGGATGCCTCTAATACATTTAGTCGCTAAAGGTTGTTCCTTCGACTGGGATAAAACACTGTTTGATAGCTTGACCAGTCGAGTTACATAGTATCGAGCACAGAGGGAGGGCGGAAAGATTTCTTCATTATTTATGTCTGCGTACATTATGGATGCCGTGTGTTTTCTAATGCCCTTTCCCTTAATGAGCTACAGTTGGACTCCATCAGAGTCCGAGCCCATCCACGTCTACCATTCAAAACTGTGGGAAAACAAAGCGACAGATTTTGTGTATGAAATCTTTAACTAGGTAATGGTACTGCTGCATTTCACTATTTTCGGCCACCCGCAACCCAGGATCTCAGACAGTATAGCGATGAATCTGAGAAATATAGTCGACTGGTATGTAGAAGTAGAATTCTCATATCTCAAGGTTTTCGGGGCTTTTTTTCCCCCACATGCATTACCATTATTCATACCCGATAAGTTGGCTTGTCGTGAGGTTTCTAGGAAAACCGTAATTGGTGGCATAAGAAAGGAGCTTAAGGGATATTCAAATAATGTATGGCCACCTTTTCCTATTCATTTAAATTCATATTCTTTGTTAGATTTCGGGCATGCTAAAGCTGAGGCAGCAGCCCTGGAAAACCTAAAATTGGTTCATGTTGAATTCAAGAAGAACGATCCGCAAAGGGTCATAAGTAATCACTTGGCCAGTTGCGGACTTAAAAGGTTCTAACACGAAAATTCTCCCTTGGATGACATTTTTCGAGGCGCAAGATCTTATGTCGAGGTTTTGGCTCGGATACAAGCCCTGGCACCTGAAGAGAGGGCCGATGTTCTAAAATTCCAAGAACATCGACACAGTTGTCTTCCCTCTGTATTGAGGGGTGAGAATCCAAGTATAGTAGAGGTGCAACAAAAAGAAGCCGAAGGCTCCAAAGATGCGGAACCAGCCAAGAAAAACACCAGGACGGGGGAGAGAAAACTAGGAGTCCGTAACCAGAGATAAAGACTCCTGAGCCGCCGAAAAAGCAGAATCCAGTTACTAATCCAGGACATCCAACTAATAAAATCGGAGATCCCATCACCTCCATTACTCCCTTTCAGTCAACTCAGGGAAACATAGACGCAGGGTGGATTTTAAATGAAGAATTGAGACCTATAAGGATGGAAGAGCTCCCTCCAAATGAGTTATTTTTTGATAAGAAGAGAAAGGTTGTAGTAAAAAGAGAATTCTATCAGGAAGAGGGATCAACAGCCAAAAAGTTCAAGGTGTTGACCGATGGGAAATACAAGAAGAAAGAAGAGTTTGCGACAAAAATAGCTGGGACATTACGGGCGTATGCTACAGCAAACCAATTTTCAGTCGGGGTTTTGAAAAATCAGCTGAAGTGAAAAAATTGCCTCATCAAAACCTTAGAAGCTAAACTAGCCACAACAGAGGAGGCTTCCAAGGACCAGGAAAGTGCAGGAATAGAACAAATAAGGTTGGCCGATAAAAAGGAGATAGACCTGCTCAAAACTAAGCTCGAACAAGCAGAGCTAGTAGCTCAGACCGGTCAAATACAAGTGGGCCAACAAAAAGACTTGATTGAGCAGCAACAGGCTAGAGTGGAAATCGTCGAAAGTAAAGTTATAAATATCGGGATGTTCTAGTCCCAGGCGATGGAGATTCGGAGCAGAGTTTCTGCAGCCTAGCAAAGTTTACTCGCCAAGGTAGAGATAATTCAGGACAACTGCTTACTCGTTGATCAAGTATTGGAAAATTTATCTGCCAGAGAAAGAGAAGCTGGAGTAGCTTGGGTTGCATTTCAAGAGGCTGTAATAGCTACAAACTACAGGGAATCGGGAAGTACTCCCAGGTTTTCCATTTTGGAGCAGACCAGAGGAAATATTTTATTGAAAGAATGGGAGCACAGTATATCAAAAGGCAAATTTCAAGCTAAGAAGATAAGGAAATCCTGTGAAGAGGCTTTCGATTCCATAGACGGAAATTTGTTGGGAATTGATAGCGAGAGTAATGCTGAGACGCTATGCCAAATGGATATGGTGAAACTCTCGCTTGATATAAATGAAAAAGAAGAAAGAGATTCGGCCGAAATCTCACAAGTAACTATGGCAGACATAGTTCAAATAGATAAATGTATGATTAAACCAAGTGTGCACTTGTGCGCTATTGACATCCTAGACCGACAGATGGAAGAAAGGTTGCCGCAATAAGCCTGAGATTGTTACTCTTTTGAGGCCAATTGTCAAGCGGAACCGTCAAGGTTGATATCTTGGCTGGTGGAAAGATGTGTCACTTGTACCGAGCATGCGAGAGGGCAAGCTTCTGGTACAAAATAAAGACAGAGATAAAGAAATGAAACGATTGATCTCCTTTTGTTATAACTGAAAATCCTAGAATTATTGAGATTCCATCATATGTAAATCTGTATAAATATACAATAGAAGGAAGGAACAAGGGCTGGACCTTTTTGGGTCGATTGTAATAGAGGTTTTCTATCTTGAGAGTTAATATAAAGAAAATCCGAAGATTCTCAATTCCGTCACAACTGTGTTATGAGTTTGTTTCTTTGTATCTCATATTTCATTTCATTTCATATATGTATCTGATGAATGCTTCACTATAATTTAGTACAACCTCTACTATAGTGAATTAATTCTAGTTTTCTATATTGTTTACTGTTTTTCCTATGTATCAGCTATCAGCAAGTATAAGACCAGTCAACAATTTAGATTTCTATATATATTTTATGCTTCATCGGGTTATTTCTTTACCTTTTTATTCTTTTGTTTATAAGTGAGATTCTCCCTTGATAGGAGCCTTACATGATAGACAACTTAATGTTTTCTCCCACTTCATACATCTCTATTAAAATATAACTCAGTTACGGGAAAGGGCCTTTGGTTTGCATCCTATTTTCACTATTGGAACTGTAAACTCTCCTTTATACGACCAAAATTGAGACAACACCTAAAATTCCTCTTAGATTTTCTTATCATTCTATTCCTCTATGACTGTCCCTGTAACAAGACAGCCTAATATCAAACCTGGACTATCAGATCAAACACATATTGCCTTAAATCTTTTTGATACTATTCTTAAAAGAGCCACTACCCTGGTTGAACTCGAACGTTCATGGGCAGCGATTGAACGGGATATAAACATCCAGGAACAGTTGGAAGCTAGACAATGCCAACCCAGAAATCATCCCTAGATTCCCTTGCCGAAGGTTGACATTTCTTCCTTCTTTACCCCTTACTCACTTTCAGATGCCTAGACAATGTACTTCCAAGCCTTAAGTACAGATTCTAGAACAACACCCACTAATAATGTTGGCAGGGGAAACACTGAAAAACAAAAGGCGAATTATCCATGTAACCCATGTGCAAAGGACCACCCGACTCACCAGTTCCCTCAACTTGCAGAGGCCCAAAAGTTTGTGTCACAGGAACAACCTGTTGTGTTAGTGAATCCATTCCAACATGGGCAAAACCTAACCCAAGCCTCTACAAGCGTGGAAGGGGGCTGTCAAGGACCCTCTCCATCTTCGAACAATCCTGCATCCACGAATGTGTATATGATGAAAGGTGATTATTTTATATAGACTAGACCACATGACTATAGTAAGCCAAGCACCTCTAAGAAAGGAAAATAAGCTAAAATCCCATCTCTTTCTCTCCAAATCAAGAAGAATTTGGGTGAAACAATGACACACATCCCAAAAGGTGCATTTAAGAAAGCTTCTCACAACCCAAATTCAAGGGATGCCCAGAACTATTCTGTGGTGGAGGATTTATCTCAAACCCCTTCTACGATGTCCACTTTGGAGGTCCTCTAGAGCTTCCATTCCCAGAGGAAAGCTTTGTTAACTTCTTTAGGATCTGCCAAGACTTGTAATCTAGGTACAATCATGTTGGATACAACTGACTTAAAACCTTTTCTCACTTACCACGTAGCATTTCAGATAGTAGTGGCTTACCCCACAAAAACTTTTACTCAGAACATTTTTTGCACGATGGTTGATGAGGGAACTTCGACATGCGTCATGTCATTGGCATGTTGGAAGGCCATTGGCTAGTCCGTTTTGTCTCCGTCACCTACTCTTATTACCACTTTCGACGGTCATTCGTTCCGACCACATGGAATCATCCCCTCTTTCCCCGTGTAGTTAGGAGAGAAGACCGTGTGTGTTGAGGTAGAAGTAGTCGATGCATCCCTCAACTACAATATCTTGTTAGGTAGGAGTTGGACCTATACCATGCAAGCAGTGGTTGCTATAGTTTTCTAGGTATTGTTATTTCCACACGAGGGCCAGATCGTGACCATTGATCAATTGTCCTTCTCCAGACCTGACCCTTCATTGGGGGCATCCATGGTCCCGATGATTGACAATCCCCAACCGCACATCGTTAACATAGGGGTTCATTTGTGCCCATCTTTGATGGGTACTTTCTATTAATAGCCTCCTCAAGGCAATGTCAAGTTTGTATCATACCACCATAAGGTTGATATTTTCCAATTTTTGTCATTTTGCATGACTTACTTCAATGATTCGTGGATTCTTCCTTCCCCATCGGCCACGATGGAAGGTACATGTCCATAGCAGAGGCAGAGTACTCTTTAGTCCAACAAGCTTCAGTCGACACCAATTCGAATCTTGCACAAGAGTTAGATCTGATCCCAGAGCCTATTTGGGCTAAAGGTTCCCTCGTTGGTATCGATTCGTTAGACTTAGTCTTGCCCTCAGACGAAGCAATCATTTAAGAAATGACTAGTCTGAACAAACCCTGGGATGATCTCCATCATAGATCATACTTCCTCCCAGAGTTAAGCAGAATCGAAGCAGGGTAATTCACCTTGACTATGACTGGAGATAAGTCTTTCCCTATCAATCCCTTGGATACACATGAGGTTTATGCTGAGGGTAATATGACAACTATCGTTGAAACTATACCGGTTAATATCTACAGAACCCCTGGCATTGTGGAGAATGTTTTCGTCAGATTTAACTATTCCCCCAAAGAGATTCAAATATACACAGACTTATTTAAAGAATTCTGCGATGTTTTTGCTTGGTCTTATGAGGAAATGCCAAGCATTGATCCAAAAATAGTCGAACATGAAATCACAACTTATCTGGATGCCAAGCCAGTTCGGTAGAAGCTTCATCCAGTTAATCCTAGGAAGGAAACAACCATTAAGGTTGAAGTTGAGAAACTGCTCAAAGTTAGTTTTATCTATCCTATCCATTTGACACAATGGGTGGAAAATCCTGTGTTGGTCAACAAGAAATAGGGCACGATTCGCGTATGTACAGACTTCCATGATTTGAGCAAGGCCTGTCCAAAAGATAATTTTCCCACACCATTCATTGACCAGATAATTTATGAATGTGCAGGTTGCGAGGCCTTTTCTTTCATGGATGGTTTTTCGGGATATAATTAGATAAAAATCAAACTCGAAGACCAACATAAAACTGCATTCATTTGTCCTTGGGGTACATTTGCCTATCGTAAGATGCCTTTTGGTCTCAAAAATTATGGAGCTACCTTCCAGTGGGCCATGTGTTTTTTCTTTCCATGATCTCAAGCATATAGTCGAAGCCTATTTAGATGATTTAACATCACGATCTCACAAGAGAATGGATCATCCAACACACCTCCAACTTATCTTTGAGCGATGTCGCTACTTTCAGATTCGCTTGAATCCAAACAAATGCAGTTTTTGTGTAACATTAGGAACTTTGTTAGGTTTCATAGTATCAACAACAGAGATCATGGTCGATCCTTTGAAGGTGGAGGCAATAGTTCAGTTGCCTCCCCCACGCACAATCCTTCAACTTCAGAGTCTACAGGGAAAGGCAAACTTTTTGAGGCGTTTCATCGCCAACTATGCCGAGATCACAAAGGGCTTTATGCTCTTACTGAAGAAAGACATTCCTTTTCATTGGGATGATGTCGCTCAATGCTCCTTCAAAGCGTTGAAACATGCCCTAACAACTGCCCCTCTGCTTCGGCCACCCAATTATAACAAAGATTTCATATTATAATTGGTTGTAGCAGAGTCAACCATCGGCATGGTCTTAGTTCATGAAGATGATTTTCTCTCAGAATATGTGATCTATTACCTGAGTCGAGGCCTCGTCGGACTAGAACTCAATTATTCTCATATCGAAAAACTTGTGTTGGCAGCAGTCCATGCTGTCCAACTATTCTGTCATTATGTTTTGTTTCACAAGACCACCATCATTGCCATTGTGAATCCGTTTCAATACGTGTTGACATGACGAGTAATCAATGGAAATATCAGTAGATGGATAGTCGTCCTCCAGGAATTTGACTTAGATTTTGTTTTGGCAAAATAAAAAAAGTCACCGGTCTTTGCAGAACTTATTTCGGAACTTCTGGTCGAGTCAGGTGATGTTGTGCCCGAAGAATCACCTATTCTAGGAGACATGTTTCTGATAGCATCTTCAAACCCCTGGTATGGATATATTCTTGTCTATCTCCAGACTTTGAAGTGCCCCACCTCTGCTTCTCCTGATGAACACTCTCTATCATGATGGATATACGTCATCAGACCAAGAATTATCTCATCCTCGAGGACACTCTCTATCGTCGAGGTGTAGATTTCATTCTTGGTCGATGCCTCACTCATGAAGAAGCGAAAATTGTGCTTAACGATTTCCATACTAGAGCATGTGGTGGTCATTTGTCTAGGTTGGAAACAACACAAAAGATTTTATGAACCAGTTACTTCTGGCTGACACTAATCAAAGATTGTATCAAATCGGTCAAGAACTGCCACCCGTGTCAGATCTTCTCTCGGAATATGAGAGCACATCCCTCTCCCATGTTTCCTGTCATCACAATTGGTCCCTTCACCAAGTGGGGGATTGATTACACTACATGCAATCCTCCTTCAGCAAGGGGGCACCGCTATATCATTGTAGCCGTAGACTACTTCACAAAGTGGGTCGAAGTTATGCCAACGTTTAAATATGATGGAGAGACTGCAACTCTCTTTTTGTTCAACCAGATAATCGCAAGGTTCGACATCCTGAGAGAGATTATCACTAACCATGGAAGTCACTTTCAGAACCAAATGATGACTGAATTAACATCAAATCTTGGGTTGCGGAAAGAACATTCATCACCCTACTACCCCCATGAAAATGGTCAGGTGGAAGCTATAAATAAATCTCTTAAGACCATCCTACAACGAACGATCAATTTGGCCAAGTCAAATTGGCATTTGATGTTATACTCTACATCATGGGCTTACTGAACGTCTGTTAATATTGAAACTGATTTCTCACCTTTTCAACTCGTTTACGAGCTGGAAACAGTCTTGCCTATAGAATGTCAGATCATGTCCCTAAATTTGGTAGTACAGTTACTGCCAGACACTTATCCACTTGAAGAGCGGTTATTATACCTTGAGTGGCTCAATGAGCAACGTCGTGATGCAGACCTGGCCAACGAGGCTCACAAACAAAAATTCAAGTGTCAGTATGATCAGTCCGTTCGTCCTTAGGTTTTCTCTAAAGGCAACCTTGCCCTAGTCTATGACCAAGATAAGGACTCCCTAGGGGCAGACAAATTCAAATCCATGTGGTTCAGACCTTTCATCATAAAAGAGATTCTAAAAAAGGGATTTTATCGTCTGTGTTATCACTGAAATTTCGTCCGCACAGGGCGACAAGAACTCCACATCGTCAAACACAGAAAAACAGTCATTCATGGCACAAGGTTAATTCATAGCACAACAAAAGGGGGTCAAAACTATACAAAATGGCCAAAAAATTACAAAGCGCTTTGCACCCACTGGGCGTGAGCGTGCGCGCGCGGAACATCTTCGTATCTGGAGCGCATATGCGCGGCTGTGGGGTGAAAAACCCGCGTGCCTGCCAAACGGCGCATTTATGAAACTGGTCGGCCTCCCAACTACTAATGGATCGGCTCCCAAGTCGATTTG
>SNQJ01S0103939.1:0-10711 GCA_010110895.2 Picea sitchensis
TGTAATAAATAATATCATCACAACATTTCCATTATCCTTCTAAACCCGAGTTCCTTATTCATAAAATAGGAATGCCCTGAGGGTAAAATCATGAATCTCGGTGTCTATTTTCCTTGTTTTTTGAGAAAATAAATATATTTTCAAAAGTTTTCCAACTTTCGGTAAAAAAACGTATTTATTTAGAATTTCACTTTACAATAAAAGAAAAACTTTTCATGAATTTTGTTATCTTTCTATTGAGTATTTCTTGAAATTTTTTTATTGAAATTTGATATGTCAATTTAGTGATTGTTTGACAATATGTTCCTTAAAAATGAAGGGATTGATAATGATTTATGTTTCTCGACGTGAATATACTCATTATTAAACTTGTGTTTATGAAAAATAAAATATACTGCAGCAATCTAAATAGACTCTATTAAAGTATCACTATAGTTTTGAATTTAACGGATGAATATTATAATTTCTACAATTTTTTGAATTTTATCAATCTGGAAAAGTTTCATATTTTAAGCATGTTTAGTGAGACTCCATTTATGTGCCTTCATTTTGATTTAAAAATAAAATCTAAAAACACCCTTTTGAAGAGGATAGTGGAAGGTTTCATAATATAAATTTTCCATAATTTTCGACTATGTATTTTTGCAAATATTGATTTTTCATTTTACTAAATCATTATGTCATCTAAAACAAATATGGAGACATTTTTTAAAAAATAATTAAAAATACTAAAAAACAATTAAATTGAACACAAATTGTATCAAATGAAAGTCCATTAAATTCTAAAAATGGTTGTACTAGTTCTAAAACCAGTCTCACAATATTTTAAGGAGTCTGATCCTTCCCAAGTTGGAGTAAGTTGAAGTGAACACATAATTTTTTGGAAAGTGGCATAGTTACAGGTTTTTGACCGAACTAACAGTTCTGCCGAAAGTTAGTTTTTTTGGGCCAAAAGTTACTTTTAACGAAAAAAATAACTTTATATTTAAAATTGTCGTTATATTTTTCAAGGGTTTTGTTAGATTTAACTTTTGTCCGGAAAAACATTTCGGCCAAAATATGTTTCGTCCAACAAAATTCAAGAGTTTGGTTGAAAATTTTCCATTAGAAAATTTCCCGACCTTATTCTCACGAAAGTGTTACCCATATTCGTGATTAGCAAAAATTCCAATGTGTCTCAGTTGGAGGAGCGAAACCCTAGGATCATGAGCTTTGATACCAAATGTTATGTACTGGTCATACACCTTAATTGATGAGAAGCCATAATTGTTGAGAAGCCACAGTGGCACATGGCTTGGCATATTAATACAAGATCGAATTTTGAGGTTTGACTTATTAAGTAATACTAAATTTTGGGGCATGTCACATGATTGGTAGATTACACTAAATTGCACCATAAATACAATGGTGTCTTTATCATTTTTTTGTTTAATTTCAAATATTGATGCATTATATACCTTAATTAGTAACTATAGTGGCATGTGGGCTCTGGTGTATGGATTTTAATATTCAACCCCAATTTATAGTTTCACAATAATCTATATTTATTTTTTAAAGTTTTCCTGAATTTCAACTTTGCTTCAAAATTGTTTTGGTTTTATCAATAACAATGAACTTACACAACAAGGATATGCAGTCTCAAATCTTTTTATCTTACATAATTCTTGCATAGCTTTAAATTTTCTTGATATGGACTATTGCCATGCAACACTTCCACTTTCTTTATTTTATTTTGATGCATACTTTTTTGGTAGTTTTACATTTTGTGTCTTAGGAGGTTGATAGGGAAAAATTCGGCCCTGTCCATGTACAGGGACATGCCCGAATTCGGGCATGTCCATGTACATGGACATGGCTAAAATTGGGTCTATCCCTGTACATGGATATGGACGAATTTAGCCCTATCCATGTACAGGGACATGCTCGATTTCGGCTCTGTCCATGTATAGGGACATGCCTAATTTTAATATTCAACCCCAATTTATAATTTCACAATAATCTATATTTATTTTTTTAAGTTTTCCTAAATTTAAAATTTGATTCAAAATGGTTTTGGTTTTATCAATAACAATGAACTTACATAGCAAGGATATGCAGTCTCAATTTTTTTTTTTACATAATTCTTGCATAGCTTTAAATCTTCTTGATAGGGACTACTTCCATGCAACACTTGCACTTTCTTTATTTTATTTTGATGTGTAGTTTTTTAGTAGTTTTACAGTTTGTGTTTTAGGAGGTTGATAGGGTTGAATTCATCCCTATCTATGTAGAGGGATAGGACCGAATACGTGCAAGATCTTGTATCAATTACTTGAATGACTTCAAAATGATTCTCTTACTTTCAGTTTTCTCTGTATTTGTTTGTGAAAAAACTAGAAACCACTCATATAGTTAATTGTTGTGTGGGTTTTTGGTTTATTTTGTTTCTTGGTTAAGTACCAAGCCGAGATAATGTGTGACCCTCTTCTCTCCCATGATGGTCCATGAGACCTAGGAGCAGTTAAGAAGGGCATGATCACATCATTGATCTTCCTCGTATGTGGGATGATAAAATATTATAAGCTATATCATGAGAATCATGTGGACATTCTGTCATTAAAGAATAACTTACCTTGTCGACTTTGTCTTGAAACCCCCTATGATTGAGTTACACCCCCCTTAATTTTTTTGTGGGTTTTTGGTTTTGTTCTTTGCTTCTTCCTAAATAAACTTAGCCACCTTGAATTTGGATCCCTCTCATTGACTTGTTTTTTTCTTGTTGATTTTTATGATTTAACAATTAATATTTTATGTTATAAAATATTATTTGTTTAAATTATTTAATTATTTAATTGAGTGGTTGTGACCCCTCTAGGATAGTTATTCTTGGTCTATTAAGCCACCCTGGGATTACCTCTCCAACCTCTTGTTGTCATTGACCCCTAAGGGTCATTTCCATCTTGTCGTAGGTCTCTTCTTGGTTGTTGTTTGGGGTTTCTGGTTCTCCTTGCTGGTGTTTCCCTCCTCATTTTTTTGTTGGTGTCTCCCTCCTTGTCTCCTTGCTAATTCCACCCTGTGTATGTTTCCACCACCCTCTTCTATTGTTGGTGCCACCTGTGTATTTTTTTGTTTAGTCTTTTGATATTTTACCCTAAAACTTCTTCTTGGCAATTTGTTCCAAGTGTCATGATGAGATCTGCCCTGAGGGTTTGATCAATGATCCCTTGAAGATTTTTTTGGGCATATATCTAAGAGGATAGAAACAACATATAAGGTAATATTATTTCTTGTTTTAGTTAAGTAAATGTTTTTCCAGTGATTGTTTTTAGGCTACCAGATTATGGATCATAAGTTTTAATGTCTTGCTGATTGTAACATACAAGTAGCTAATGTTTAGAAATTAAAATAAATATTACTTTTTTATCTAGCTATATTTTTCTCCCTTTAATTTTAACATGATACACATAGATTATCTTAAAAATTACCTTCTACAATTTACACAGATATAGATTATCTTCTACATGTTGCATTTTTTTATATTTAAATATTTTCATGTTCATTATATATAACATCATAGTAAAAAATATAGTTGTTCTCGTTTTTTCAATATATGTCTTTGATGCTTTGAGGTTGTTATAAATGCTTAAATTCCTTCAAGTTGTTTTATAAATTGTATTTCCATTTTATGTTTCTATAACTTATGAACTTTCATATTCATGAATTTTCAAAGGATATATATTGAGGTGAGATGTTGAGACAAGAGTCCAAAAATTCCTTGCAAATGCTCTAGGTTATCCAATGAAGGAAGAAGAGGAACCCCTTCTTTGACTGAGACTCTGAGTGACCAATGACAATCTAGTCAGAGGAGGATATTATCAAATGAATCTATGAATATATCATCCCGAGAATGTGCTCAAAATAGTGCTATGGAGGCAACTTTCTTAGATAGGTTGCACATTAATACTCCAACACCAGAGAATGTAGGGAATACATCACAACAAGAAAATATGTTTGGTAAAATTTGTTTATTTTGTATTTTTGTGTATTTATATATATATGTTTTTTTTTTTTTATGTTAAATTATGTTTTTGTTAAATGTTGTAATTACTTTCAAATGTGTATGTGTAGAGGATGAGTTTAATGGGAGGGAAGATAATTAAAGAGGGAGTGGGTATCATGAGGATTCCAATGTTGGTGAAGAGGGTGAAGGTGGATTTAGGGGGTGTTATCTAACAACAAAATATTGCATGCCTATGTCCACCTATCCCTTAGATGTTGGTGATGAGTTTCCTTGGGAAGGGTTTACTGAGGCAATGACCCTCGAACGATGATGAAGTGTTAAAAGAAGTATGGAAAATGATTTGAGGAGCTTGGATCTATTGAAATATTTTAACTGCAAAGAGTATTCTATTTATTATTGATGTATTATTCATTATATCAATCCCCTTTTTTGGATTGATCATGTCGGGCATTGTAAATGACCAAATCCCCTTTTGTGGATTGGTCAAACCCTAATTGTAATATGAAAATTGATAAGTTGGACCCCAGGAAAATCAAAGTGGTTCTAACCACCCAAAAAGACAAGTTGGCCCTGCCAATGAAGAGACACCTCCTTTCAGCACTTGCTAGTTTGTATAAATAAAGGAAGCTAGCCACTTATTTGTTCATTCACTCATTCAATCATCTAGAGCGCAAGTTTGGTAGTTGCAATTTGAGAAGAAGGAAGAGAGAGAGAGGTGCATTAATTGGGAGAGGATATTCTCTAGTGTTTGGTTTATTTTCTTGGCATTGTATTGGCTATCTATATTAAGGAAGTTTTTTCTAGGTTTTCTTCCCCATGAGGCTTTCCCGGGATAAATTTTGTGTATCTTGTGATTTTGTTTTTCTCAGTGATCCTATCTATGCTATGGTTATCTATTAAATTGAAAATAAACCTAATAATATCTTAAAATTTAACATGGTATTAGAGCTAAGCTGAATAGAACATCTTTCATAGGAAAAAGAAAAAACGTCAATGTTGTCGTACAAGAAAATTAAGGCTTTTATTGAAGAGGAATGTCAGCCCAAAAGTCATCTAGAAAAGTGCACCCTAGCTCAAGGAACTCTTTGGCACATTCAATGCACCTTTTCAGTGGATAGAACTCCCGAAAAGTGAAACCCTAGTTTTCACCAGTACCAGAAGTACGAGAAAACCAGAAGCACCAATCCAGAAATCTGTTGGTCAAGTTTGAATGGGAAAAATTTGGATTTTATGAAATCTAACCACATCAGGATACTCGCCTCCACCAAGCGCACCTCTTGGTAAGTTCAAAATTCAATTCTAAGCATTTTCATTTTTTGGTCATTTTCCTAGCTCCAGGTAAAAGATGGTTGCAAGCACTAAGCTTGTTGACAAGCTAGAAGGTGTGGAAAAATTATGTTCCTAGAAGTACAGGATTGGAATCATTCTTGAAGAGAATAAGCTAGAAATATTCATTAAAGAGAATGTACCAAAACCTGTTGATGTTGCAGCTAAAGAAAAACACCAAAAGGACACAGTTAGGGACAAGAGAATCATTGCAGATTCTATCAAAGATCACTTGATTCCTCAAGTGGCCTTAAATAAGACTCCAAAAGAAATGTTTGATTCCCTAACCAGATTATATGAAGGAAATAACATCAATCAGAAGATGAATCTAAGAAATCAACTCAAGAATAAAAGGATGCATAAAGGAGAAACAATCCAGGAATATTTCTCCAAAATATCACAATTGAAAGAACAACTAGAAGCAATTGAAGATACTACAGATGAAGAAAAAATTATAATGACGACTCTTAATGGTCTCACAAGAACTTGGGATGCATTCATCCAAACTATTTGTGCCAGAAAGGAGAAACTACAATTTGACAATCTTTGGGAAGAATGTGTTCAAGAAGAAGCAAGGGTAGCTAACTGAGAAGCATTGTTGTTAAGAGATGACGATCAAGCCCTAGACACTCATACTAAAGGATGAAGAAAGAATTTTTACTTCCAGAAAGAAACTCATAAAGAACCTCACCCTCCAAGAAGATTCCAAAAGCCTCAGAAAGTTCAAAGAAGAGAAAAGGATTTATCATCGTACCAATGTTACCATTGTGACAAGATGGGACATATTGTGAAACATTGTCCAACTAAATGAGAAGAATACAAGAGGAAAAACAAGAGGCACCATGCCCATGTAGTTGAAGATGAATATCCACCCACAAAGATGATAAAATAACATATTGAAGACTATGTCTTAATCTTTTCCTTCTCAGGATCAGTATCACCTAGTGAGGACACTTGGCTCATTGATAGTGGTGTGATGCAGTGCCTCCACCTTAGCAGGGTCTGCTAACCTACCAGTCTATGGATCTTCTCAATCTTCGAGCTGGAGAAGCTCTTTGATTCCCCACTAAAATATTCAAGAAATTTCCACAGGTTCTTTTCAAGAAACTCCATTGTGCAAACAAGCACCGAGTGCAAGATTCACTCACATGACCATTGGTTGTGACCACGAGCCTAACCCAAGAGGAGTTTCACAATTTCGCATGCCGGGTCTTTGCATGTGAATCACCCGATTCTCCCAACCTCTGAAACCCTGATAGGAGATTAGAGTGTAATAGCTCCTCCCCTATCTTCCTTCAATGTGATCATAGACGGTGACCACGCGCTTGAATGAAAGGTGCCTCACAATTTTGGGTTTTGCAACTCTGGGGGTCTCCCTACCTCCGTTCTCCCAACAGCGGAAATCGCGATGGAACTAGATCAATGACCTAGATTCTTCCATTGATCAACGACTGTGATCATGTTGGGATTTCGCGTTTCATGACTCTGGGGATCTCACTACCTCCATTCTCCCGATATTCGAAATCGAGCTAGAACTATATCAATGACACATATTCTTCCTTTGATCAACGATTGTGATCAAGTTGGGATTTTGCGTTTCACGATTTTGGGGGTCTCCTTACCTCCGTTCTCCCGACAGCCAAAACCGTGATGGCACTAAATCAATGGTCCAGGTCTTCTCTTCGATCAATGGTTTTGATCAAGTCAGGATTTCACATTTCATGACTTTGCCTCTTATGGATTCCCTTCGACACTTAGTCGAATTCCAAATCTATGCACTCCTTACAACAGATTCCTATGCAAGACTTGGTTCTTGCGGATGATTACGCACACCTTGTAGTAGTTGCTTTGCATTCCTTGCAAAGGGAAAGTCTCGTGCTATCTCTTTTGAGTTTTGAAATCGAAACAAAACTCGTCACACACTCCTTCTGTTCTGTGTGCACACCTTAAACTCACTCAACAAAAGAGAGACAATTGAAACTCATACTAACATTCAAAGTTTCATCTATTCATGACAAAATTCATTCACTTATGAAAACACAATAACAAAGAATCGCAAACAGTAACAACATCACGCATTTGGATCAATTTTCCTCTGTTATATTCATTCAAAAAAAAAATGGCTACATCTATTCTCGAACAACAAATAAACTAAAAAACTCATACTAAATCCCAGGAGCCTTATTTGGGCATACAAAACCTCTATTTATCTCAGAGGGTCCTTAGGGTTCCCCCCAACTACTCGTATACTCAAAACGAAAACCTAACTACTACCTAAGTTCAGTTACATTCAAGTCTCAGAGTGAAACTCCATGATCGCTCATGATCATTTCACCTCCAAGCATTTGATCTTATTTTGTTCTTCATCATCTCCCCAAAGGATTCGCAGTAACTCCTAGTGTTTGAGATTCCTAAATGATTCCCGAGCGTTGAGATTTCTTTCCACGTGTGGTTGTTGACGACGTTGACGATGCTCCTACATCATACTCCCCCTGGACAAAAATTCATGGACTCCTATTCATGAGCTCATGCACCAACTTTCCATGCTTATGGATATCAACTTCATTTTCCCAACTGGCATCTTCTATTGTGTGTCCCTTCCATTTGACCAGATATTCAAGATAAGTCTTCCTCTTGGTCTTTATGCCAATTCTATGATCAACGACATTCTCCATCTGTGGTTTTTCTGCTACAGGCATTTGTTTCTCCCACTAAATATCATCTTGATCTTCTGATCCCTCTGTGTCATATTTCCTGTAAGGATATAGGTCTAAAATGTTGAATATGGGTGATATGCCCACATCATCTGGAAGCTCAATCTCATAGGCGTTTGCATCAAACTTCCTCAAGATCTTACATCGTCCTATCTTCTTCATTTTTAACTCGTTATACGTCCCCCTAGGGAACCTTTCTTTCCTGAGATGTGCCAGAACCTAATCTCCCACCTTAAATTGAAGTTCTCTGCGATGTTGATCAACTATGTGCTTGTACTTTTGGATAGATTTATGTACTTGTCCTATGATCCGGCTATCGAGCTTCTGCATTTCAGAATCAAAATATTCTACTCCAGCGCTTCTAATCTCACTCTGTCCCAAGTCTCTCAACTTGGATACTCCCCTAGGTTTCATTCCATACAATATCTGGAATGGGATTTTTCCAGTGCTTTTGTTTGGTGATTTGTTGTATGCAAATTCCTCTTGTGGAAGAATTTGATCCCACTGACTATGGTGCTCACTGACCAGACTCCTTAATAAGTTTCCCAAAATTTTGTTCACCACCTCAGTCTGTCTATCTGTTTGAGGATGATAAGTTGAGTTTAAGGATAAATCTGTCCCCAAGTTCTTCCATGGTGTTCTCCAAAAGTGACCAATAAATTTTGTGTCTCTGTCCGAGAAGATGCTTCTAGGTAGGCTGTAAAGTCTCACAACTTCCTTGAAAAAATGATTTGCAACATGTGTTGCATCACTAGTCTTCTGGCATGGGGTAAAGTGTGCAATCTTTGAAAATCTATCCACCACCATAGATATGCAATCACATCCTCTTTTCACTCTTGGTAGTGCTAACACAAAATCCATGCTTATCGCATCCCAAGGCCTTTGTGGTATTGGCAATGGTTGATACAATCCAATGTTTTGCCGCTTACCTTTTGCATGTTGGAATATTATACATCTGTTCAAAAATTTGATCACTTATGTCCTCATACCTCGCTAATAGTATGAACTTCTCAACTGTGTCAATGTTTTATTATGGCCAAAATGTCCAACCAATCCTCCACTATGCTTTTCCTTCAAAAGGATGTCCCTCATTGAACATTTTGGTATGCATAACTGATTGCCCTTGAACAACAATCCCTCTAGAACCATATACTCTGCCCACTAGCTCCTATCTCTTAGCACAAGATTCGTGCATGCTTTGTATGTCTCCTTGAAATCTGGATCATCATTGTACATTTCCTTAAGTTGTTCAAACCCCAAGGTCTTCGCCTGACATTCTTGCAGATTCAAGCATCTCCTACTCAATGCATCAGCAAATTTGTTAGCATTCCCAGCAATATGTTTTATGAGAAAAGTAAAATTCTTCATAAACTCAATCCACTTTGCATGCTTTTGATTCATTTTTTCCTGTCCGGTTATGAATTGTAAAGCTTGGTTATCGCTATACAAGAAAAATTCATGTGGGACAAGGTAATGTCTCCATTTCTTCAAGGCTTGAATTATGGCAGAAAATTCCTTATCATATGTGGAGTATTTTCTCTTAGTCTCATTCAACTTCTCACTGAAATAGGTAACCAGTCTATTATCCTGGCTCAAAACTGCTCCAATTGCAACTCCACTTGCATCACATCTCACCTGAAATGTCTTTTCAAAATTTGGAGAGACAAAAATTGGTCGCTTTGTTATCTTCTCCTTCAGTGTATTGAAGCTCCTCTCTACCTCCTCTGACCATTTAAAAGACTTGTGCTTCTTCTTTACTATATCCATCATTGGTGCACAAATTCCACTGAATTCTCTGATGAACTTCCTATAAAAACTTGCTAGTCCATGGAAGCTTCTTACCTAAAACATGCTTCCTGGTGATGGCCATTATTTGATTGCTTTCACCTTCTCTGGATCCATCTTCAGTTCATTTGAAGAGATCACAAAACCCAAGTAAATGATCTCTATCTTCAAAAAAGAGGACTTCTTCATATTTATCAGCATCTTCTCTTGTTGTAGTCTCCTCATCACTAGTGTCAGGTGTCTCAAATTCTCCTCTTTAGTCTTTCTAAAGATCAGTATATCATCCAGATATACAACCACAAAATTGTCAATGAAATCTTTCAGTATTTCATTCATCAACCTCATAAAAGTACTCAAGGAAGTTTTTAAGCCAAATGGCATAAAAAGCCATTCATACAAACCTTTATTTGTCTTAAAGGATGTCTTCCATTCATCACCTTCTCTCATTATTATCTGGTGATATCCTCTTTTCAAATCTATCTTAGAAAATAAGTTTTCTCCACTTAGACAGTCCATTAAATCATCCATTCTTGGAAAAGGAAATCTATACCTGATGGTGATTTTGTTAAAGGCTCTTGATTCTGTAAACATTTTCCATCCTCCATCCTTCTTTGGAATAAACACAATTGGTACTACACATGGACTCAAGCTCTCTCTGACCAACCCTTTGTCTAACAATTCTTCGAATTTGTTCGTTATCTCTTCATTCTCTCAAGGTGTCAATCTGTATGCTGCTTTGTTTGGCAGACTTGATCCTGGTATCAGATCAATATGATGGTTTATACTTATTATGGGTGGTAATTGTTGGTCACTATAATTGCTTAATTAATTTCAAACAACCAAGTGAAACATAAATTATCAACCCAGGGAAGTCTTTTGTTTCAAA